>JAEIGF010000088.1:0-20593 GCA_018903485.1 Drosophila littoralis
CTACATACCATACTGGGCCACAGCCTCGTGCTACCTATTCTAGCGTTCCGGAGCCTCGCACCACCCACGCTATCAGGCCTTAGCCGCACCAACTACACTATCGGGCCTTGGCCACGCACCGCCTGCACTATCGGGCCTCGGCCACGCACCAACTACACTATCGGGCAATTGGCCACTCACTAACTTACACTACCGGGCCTTGGCCACGCACCAACTTCACTGCCCCTTCCCTAGGTCAGGGTGAACATCGGCTATTTCCGTGTTTTGCCCAAATCTAACCCCTGAGAATACAAAGATTTGCATTTCATTTAATTATTGCGACTGCATTCACTTTATTCACGAACTTTGTTATATTCTACCCTAACGAACTTCCTAGCCTAAAGCCCTGCCGCACTGTCTTGGAGCCCTAGCGCTCCGCTATACACTTCAAGCCTTTTTGCTCAAACTCCTTCCGGCACGTCTACTCTACAACCACCGAGTCATGCGCTTACCTCGTTTGCTCAACTTCGCCGCTAGCTTTCGCAACTTCTCCTCGGGCTTTTCGCTCTTCGCCGCCGAATTGAAGCTGCGCTCTCGAAGGCAGTGTTGAGCAACCGATCAGCAACTACACTAGTGCCCCTCACACTGTTTTCTTTCTCTCTCTCGCTCTCTTCTTCGGTAGTAAGTTTGTAGCATAAGAATGTGTTGTATAGATAAAGTCGTCAGTCACTAAAATAACCCGCAAAAATCATTGATTACATTTGAAAGTGCTGATGTTAACAGAAAAAAAATAAAACTACAGTCGAGGTCCAAATAATTCATACACTAAATAACTCCATATCAGAATTTTGATTAAGTCCATTAGATAAGATAAAATTATTTCCGTTTTAAGATTCATGCTTTACCTATGTGACATTAATATCCTTATGCTGTTATTGGTTAACAGCTACAAAGAGACAGAGAGTGTGTATCTTGCATATGCCTGTGTTAGTGACCATATATGTTGCTCATGAAATGCGCTCTGACGGAACGTGGGATATGCAGCGTAAACATAAACGGTCGGCGCTGTGTAATACGAACCGGAGCCAATACATAAAAGTGATATTTTTATTGTGTGCAACAAAGTACTGCATACGTTATAATTGAATATAAGGTGTTATACCATATACATATATAATCGTATGCACATATGTATGCACATACGTGCATACACAACTTCGCACATGATGCCCATTGGCGAGCCAAGACAGCGTGAGACCGTTGACCACGGATATCCGCTGATCTTACAGTCAGCGCTGCGGAATGAGCGCCCATATCATGAGTACATCCGCTCTCCCTCTTTTTGTAGCTGTTAACCAATAACAGCATAAGTACCATATTTGTATACATGGGTTAAGCTATGTCCATAACTTTGAATACAATAATTCTCATGAAATAGCCCTAAACATCACAGACATGCATTGCTCATTTAAAGAAACACAAAAGGAAAAACTTAACAAGGCGGCCGTGACAGTGGTTGTCGGTCATTCGCGGTTTTTTTTTTGTCCAGTTCATAATGAACAAGTGAAAATCAACTTTACATGGAAAACAAATAACAAATATTATATCAAAAGTTTTACAAAAACTCATGGTGCATCACATTAAACAAACGTCGCTTCGTTGTGAGCCGGCAATTGCCTGCCAGGAAAAGAAGCAGATCACCGCTAAGGCACCCAAAACCTCTCACCCAGTAGTGCTGCAGCGCAAGCACAGACGCGTTGCCCTGGAAAAGGAATGATAATAAATAAGACATTGCAATAAGCAATAGTTGCACCGGCACCGCCTGAGCCCATGGGCCCCGGACAACTGCTGCAGAGAAAAATAAAGGGGACAACTTTAAATCAATTTTGCATTAAGCCAACAAAGTGGATTCCGTCAACCTCAGGATACTGCTCCTGTTGAGCAAAGGGATGCACCGAGACTGGCTGAGGCTTTAGAGGTGTATCCAAACGATGGACCCCGCCCATTCACATTAGCTGAGTACAGGGCAGCGGCAGAAGAAACCACCTAAGACGATAAAGCGTGGTGGAAGAATAGGAAACTTCTTCAGAAAGAAGATTGGAACTGGACTGCAAAAACTTACACCGACGGGGAAGACCGACAACGCTTCCCAGGGCGTATCAACGAATTAAATAAACAACTTCGAAAAGAGCGGAACAATGCAAAGGAGCTGCAAATAAGCGAATGCCCCAATGCCACTATTTTTAAGATCCTACTCAATTTGAAGCATTCAAAAGTGCAACTTGAAAAATATTAACAACTGATGAGGCTTTTATACTAATACTATGACTGATGTTCAATTATTTGAAGCAAAATTTTGTAAGTCAGTCATATGTATTTTTATTCTTCATATATTTTCCGTGTGCGATTGTAAATTGATACAAAACATTTTAAAACCTTTTTAATTAAATTTTCCAAATGGGTTGGTTCGGTTCTGACGATAGCCAGACCAAGACAATACGGCCAATGAGGTCAACAATGTCAAAATTGTAGATCACACAGATGATATTCAATCGTTGTGGATCTTACTTCTTATCTTGACAATTGTCAATGTCGCTCAATTTATTTTGCATTTGTATGTAAAACATAATAAAATCATTAATAATAAAATCATTAATTAATTTGACATCCATAGTATGATGGAATGGAAGGAAACATACATAAAAATAAATGAATTGAAGAATAGATTTGACAAATCTTACAAATCTTTATCTCAAAATGAGACCAATTCAAGGCAAGGGCAGTTAACAAATATGCTGAAATATTAGTAGAAAGTTTCAACCAAGCTCATACACTAGATAAGACACACTGGTCCCAGGTATCAAAATTTTGGATCAAATTACGATCAAACTTAATATCCATAAAACAAAGATATAATTTGGATATATCAATACCAACAATCTTAAACACCCCGTTGAAATTTGAAACTGGTAATGAACCGGAATCGAAAGAATTACTAGAGATTGACTTAGTAGAGCCGGAAGAGCTTGAATCTTTAAACCCAGAAAGAGAGGAAGAAGATTTGAATAATCTTACAATTCCTGCTGTTTTAAAACAATCTGAACTCCCAGATCATAATTCTACGGATTCTGATACAAACTCTAGTGCAACTGAGCAAAGCCTTGCACCATGGCCGATGAAGCAGCCGCCCAAAGGGGGGTATATAAAGGAAATCATCCATGCAGTCCCAGAATTTGATGGAAAAAAAATCCCATCTAAAATATTTATAACGGCAATAAAATTAGTTGATATGTCAAAAGGATCATATGAAGCAATAGCAATAGAGGTAATAAAGTATAAAATAATTGGCTCAACCCTCTACAAAGTCCAGAATAAGACAACCATTATGGCAATAATAAAGAAATTGCATGACACAATTGTCGGCGAAACATCCGACGTAGTAAAAGCGATAATGACAAATATCTATCAAGAAGGCAAAATAGCCACGCAATTTACTAATGAAATCGATAAACTACGAAAATTGCTTGAATCTTCGTATATCGATGAGGGATTGCCATCTGAGCATGCTGATAAGTTCATCACTAAAGAAGCAATCAACATCATGATCAAAAATTGTGATCATGGCAAGTTAAAGACAATAATAGAAGCAGGCACATTCACTACCACTACTACCACTACTACTGAGATGACGGGTAATGCAAGTTCCATTTTGTACTCCCAGAGAGGTCAAGCATAGGCGTGGTAATTATAATAGAGGTAATTAAAGCGGTAGAGGCAATAGTCGTGGTAATCATAATAGAAACAATTTTAACCGAAATAATGGAGAATATAATAACAATAATTATGGAAGAGGACGTGGAAATTATAGAGGATCAACCGTCAACACGTAGATAACAATTACAATAACCACTAAAACACCTCAAACAAGTACAGACATAATCCGGATTTAACAGAGAAAAGATGGCGGTTAGTAATAGACTATCGACAAATTAATAGAAAATTACTGGCTGATAAATTTCCACTTCCATGAATAGATGCCAATCTTGATCAATTAGCCCGAGCAAAAAATTTCTATAACGTCTTTTTCTACGAGCACGATTTTACACGATTGCCTTACGGTTTAAAAATAATGACAATAGCATTCACTGGTCTTAAACCATCAGCATTCCTATGAATAGATAACTTGATTGTCATTGGTTGTTCTGAAATTCTCACAAATGTTTTCGATCTATGCAGAAAAACAACATCAAGTTGCATCCATATAACTGCTCGATCTTCATGAAGGAGGTTATTTTTCATGGGCACAAATGCACAGATAAAGCTATATTGCCTGAAGACACCAAATATGATGTTATTAGGAAATACCCACTCCCTACGGACGCAGACAGCGCCAGAAGATTTGTTTCATTTTGTAACTACTATAGACGTTTTATTAAAAACATCTCCTCTTGCGCAGGAGATGATAAAGAAATAGAATTGCCTAGGCAATCTATATAAAAAGCTTCAGAGCCCAACGTATATGAAGTCATCAAAAATGACGATGTACGTAAAGTAGTGACCTTGCATGTAAAAAATATCTATGTCACTTTAAAGATGAAAAAAAAATTACTGCAACTTATGATGTTAGCGAATTATATACTAATGGAATCCTTGACTTAGGTCAGTTCTTCCAAAGGCTTGAAACGAAACCCGGTATAAATGAAATCAGCCAACTCAAAGTGGCACAGTGGGAAAATATCTTTGAACAAGTATCAGTTGATAGTTTCAAAAAATGGGGAATAAAATATTGAAAACATTAAGAGTGGCGCTACTCCACCCGGTGACCCTAATAAAAGAAGAACAAGTAAGAGGTTCTAGTCGGGAGCTCCCGACTAGGGAATACCCTGAACCCTCTATGAGGTGGTAGCGGGGAGGTGGCTATAGGTATAAAATGAAAGATATTTGGCATATATATAATATTCTAGAAGCAACATATCATGTTTGGTGACTCTAGCTCTTATTATTTACGCAATTTGCTCAAAAAACAGGGTGTCGATATCGATTTTTATCGATTGCTTGGATACGGAGTAAGTTATCGATTATCGGAGCACTAGGAGCACCAACATCTCATTTGAGCTCTCTAGCTCTTATAGGTTCTGAAATCCTTGCGTTCATACATACGGGCAGACAGACAGACGGACATGGCTAGATCGACTCGGCTATTGATGCTGATCAAGAATATATATACTTTCTGGGGTCGGAGATGCTTCCTTTTGCCTGTTACATACATTTGCATTTTGCACAAATACCATATACCCTTTTTACCCATTTTCAATGGGTTCAGGGTATAATAAAACAAAAGGAACATTACGATAAAAGTTATAGATTTTAAAGCAAAAATAGGTGATCAGGTTTTATTAAGAAATGAAACTGGAATGAATAAATTGGATCGAGAATACTTAGGACCCTATACAGTAGTATCAGTTGAAGATAATAATATTTAAATAAAAGACAATAGGTATAAACAACAAAAAGTTCATAAGGATAGGCTAACAATTTTAATTTCATCAGCATTTTTAGTGTGGGCATATATAAGTGTATTTCCTTATTATTAAATAAAATAAATTTTTTACATTTTTGCATTTTAACATACTCAATTTTCTTACAACAAAAAAACACAATTTTTAAATAAATCATTATAATGAGTTTTAAATTTTCATATCTTTATATTTTTAAATTTTTACATTAATACCTTTTCATAAATTTTAGTAAATTTTTAAATTTATATAATTTTTAATCATTTGGAATGCTCTTAACAACTTTATATAAAACACAAAATAAAAAATAAAAAAACAAACAAACACAAACAAAAAAGGTTTTATAATTAAGTTTATTAAATAACTACACATTTATTATGTTACGTTATTTCTCTAAAAGGGTGGTGTAGTTTATTCAGACATATAATACATAACTCAATTTGTAACACTTTGTTGCAAGTATAAAAAAATATATAAAAGACACAAGCGGATACCATATATATAATCGTATATACGTATGCACATACACATGCACATACATACAGAACTGCGCACATAAGTAATATGATGCCCATTGGCAAGACAAGACAGCGTGACACCGTTGACCACGGATAACCGCTGATTTTGCATTTTAGGCGTACATAGGAGTACACCCGCTCTCCCTCTCTTTGTAGCTGTTAACCAATAACAGCATAAGTACATATATGTATCCATGGGGAAGCATATGCCCTTAACTTTGAATAAAATAATTCTCATGAAATAGACTAAACAGCACACAAAAGGAAAAAACTTTACATTGCCAAAAAATTAAGTAACACTACAAACGTTAGAGCAGAAGAACCACGAATAATTCACCAGTACACTCTAAATTCTACCAGTACCCTATGTCCCTAAAGGAAGGTAAGCAAACAGGTAAAACAGCTATTGGACGACGGAATAATTCGGCCATCCCGATCGCCTTACAAAACACTAGTGTGGATTGTTCCAAACTCAACTAGGTCATAGGTAGATTTTCTCTGTCCTAGATCTGAAAAGTGGATTTCATCAAAAACCTTTAAAGCTCTCCGATATCGAAAAGACCACTTTCTAAGTTAATAACTGAAAATATGAGTTTACACGACTCCCATTTGGTCTGAAGAATGCTACAGCAATATTTCAACGTGCACTCGACGGCATTCTAAGAGAGCATATCGGAAAATATGCTGCATCTACATAAATGACATTATCATATTATGTAAAGATAATGAATTGCATATTAAAAACTTGGACACAATTTGCCGAACCTTACAGAAAGCCAACATGAAATATCAGTTGGATAAATGTGAGTTTTGTTAAGACAGGTATTCTAAATTCGGACAAAGGTGTGGAAACAAATCCAAAAGAAAGTGTTAGCAAAACTCTGAAAGATCTGAGAGCCTTCCTAGTCCTAGCCGGTTACTATAGACGGTTTATTAGAGATTTCGCTAAGATTGTAAAACAACTTAACTCTCTTTAAGGTGGTAAGATGGACCAAACTAAAATCTTCAAAAATACTCGTCAATTCTGACCAAAAAGGTACAAAGCCTTCGATAGAATATGGAATGCATTAATATCCAATGAAGTGGTTTTACGATATCCAGACTTTTCTAAAAGAATTTCACTTAGCTACCGACGCTTCGAATTTTGCCATCGGCGCGGATTTTTCTCAAAACGAACGGCCAATAGCATTTCTATCCTGCTATTGAAAGCTGAAGAAAATTATGCAACTAAGGAAAGGGAAAAATTATCTTTAAGGTAAAGCTAAAGTAAAAGTTTTTCACCGACCATCGAGCATAAACACATTCTCTCAGAAGTTGGAATGGCAATGCGAGAATTAAAAATGGAAATCGTATTCAGAGGAATACAACTATGAATTGCTATAGCGACCAGGTAAAGGCAATGGCGTTGCAGATGCCTTATCAAGGGTTAGCTAAGTAAAGGCAATGTCGTTGCAGATGCCTTATCAAGGGTTAGCTAAGTGAACTCAGTGGCATCGACACTACACAGTGCCAACAGTTCAGCAGAACATGAGATAATACTCCACAAAGGTAAAAATATAGATTATAAACTTATTATTCCAATCCCAACGATCCATAGACATAAAATAACACAACAGAAACGAGAAAGAAAGGCTATCTTCGGCACGCCGAAGATCTAATACCCTTGCAGACCCAACCTTTTAATAATGCTCATAGTGCTTTGCCCGTATCTAAGAAGCAAAGGGAAAATAGTTAATGCCGAGTTTGGTCAAGATATTTTGATAAACAAAAAGGTTTTTAATCAAAAACCTATTTTTCGACCGATCGCTCCTCTGGCAGATATATGATATAGTAGTCCGATCTTAATAGGATTTTGCATATATATGAGGAGCTTAGTAAAACTAATAAATGCCGAGTTTGGTCAAGATATCTTGACAAACAAAATGTTTTTTCATACAAAAACTTAATTTTCGACCGATCGTTCCTATGGCGGCTATATGATATAGTGGTCCGATCTTAATAGAATTTTGCATATATATGAGAAGCATAGTAAAACTAATAAATGTCGAGTTTGGTCAAGATCTCTTGATAAACAAAAGATTTTTTCATACAAAAACTTAATTTTCGACCGATCGTTCCTATGGCAGCTATATGATATAGTGGTCCGATCTTAATAGGATTTTGCATCTATATGAGGAGCTTAGTAAAACTAATAAATGCCGAGTTTGGTCAAGATATCTTGACAAACAAAATGTTTTTTCATACAAAAACTTAATTGTCGACCGATCGTTCCTATGGCGGCTATTTGATATAGTGGTCCGATCTTAATAGAATTTTGCATATATATGAGGAGCATAGTAAAACTAATAAATGTCGAGTTTGGTCAAGATATCTTGATAAACAAAAGGTTTTTTCATACAAAAACTTAATTTTCGACCGATCGTTCCTATGGCAGCTATATGATATAGTGGTCCGATCCAGCTGGTTTTGACATATGTGCTGCGTGCAACAGAAATAGGGACTTCTGCAAAGTTTCATTAAGATAGCTTTAAAACTGAGGGACTAGTTCGCATAGAAACAGACAGACGGACAGACGGACATGGCTATATCGACTCGGCTGTTGATGCTGATCAAGAATATATATACTTTATGGGGTCGGAGATGTCTCCTTCGTTGCGTTACACATTTCACGACAAAATTATAATACCCTCTGCAAGGGTATAAAAATAAATAAATAAAACAGAGTGTCATTTTTAAAGCGCAAGGTGGCTTCCTCGTATGAGCGGTTGCAGGCGCTTCAATCTAGCCTTAACCAAACGCCCCTTGCCAATAACGATGAAATTGCATTGTCGGTGTTGCTCAAATGGATTGAAAAAGTGGAATCTGCATTCGAAGACGCTCAAAACTAATTGGAAGAACTAGACTTTGAGGAAATCGGCAGTGAGTTATGCGAAGCTTTTGATGAGCTTTCAGTATCTTTGGAGACTTCGGTGCGGTTTGAAATCTCTAAGCGCAGTAGAGCATTGCCGTATAGCTCCACATTTGTAAATGAGCCTATTGCTGCTCCGTCAATGACTGGGTCCAGAGCGTTACCGCCCTTACCGCCAATCAAATTGCCAATGTTTTCTGGAGGTTATACGGAGTGGTCAGATTTCTTTTCAATGTTCACAACTTTAATCGAAAATCATCCCGAACTCACAAACATTGAAAAAATGCAGCATTTGCGGCTCTGCTTGAAGGACTCTGCGCTGGATACCATTCGGTCATTGGAAATATCAGAGGCTAATTATTCCATAACATTAAATTTATTACAAAAATTATTTGATAACCGCCGATTAGTATTTCTGGCACACATCGTTGAACTGCTGGGGCTCAAGAAGGTAGAGAATGGCTCCGCTGTCATGCTGCGTGATTTGTCGGATAAGTTTAATGCCCATATTCGTGCTCTTACCAGTTTGGGTAGCAAGGAGCAAATTGCTATTTACATACTTGTTCAGGTGCTACTGCAAAACTGGATCCTGCTACGCAGGCGAAGTGTGGATTATGCTATGGCAACCTATACGCCGAGTTCCAGGTGGGCAAGAACTTAATAACTAACCCCAGTAGGACATCACTCGTTGCTACTAACTCAATGGCTGCTGTTTGCGTATTTTGTAATGGTGAAGAGCATAATATATGGTAATGCCCAAGATTTGGCAATTTGTCTCCAGAGATGCGTCTCAAGGAAGCAAAGCGATTATCTTTATGCCTCAACTGCCTTAAAGGGGAAATCTTTTACGAACATGCAATTCCGGAACTTGTCGCACATGTGGCTCCAAACACCATTCGCTTCTGCATTTAGACGTTTTGCCTTCGATTCAGCAGAGATGTTGTGTTCCTGGCCACGGTTGCCACTATTGTACTAGTTAAAAATCGGTCTGGGACTCTAGTTCCGTGTCGTGCTGTATTGGATGGTGGGTCAAAGCTGAATTTAATTACATCCCGATTCGCTCAACAGCTTCAGTTGAAACGCTCTTTTCGCTACTGATGGATGCACTGTGACCGTCAATCTACAATCTCAAAGCCAAGCATCGCCCTTTATAGAACTAATTGGAATGTGCCTGGAAATATTCGCCTCGCTGATCCTTGCATTTACAAGCCGCAGCGAGTAGACTTATTAATCGGAGCTGGTCTTTTCTACGAGCTAATGTGTGTCGGGCAAATAAAACTGCTATCGGGATAGCAAGGCGGCACCTCTCTTTTGGCAAATCGTGATAACCGAACCGATGAGTTAATTCAACGATTTTGGGAAGTAGAAAGTTTTCCAGAGCCTGTTGCTAAAGCAACAAAGGAACAGCTTGACTGCGAAAACCACTTTGTTAGGAATTTCCAAAGGCTGCCAAGAGGAGCATATTCCGCGCGTGTCCCTCTCAAACTCACTCTGGATCAATTAGGTGAATCTTATCAAAAGTCATTTCGCAGATTTATATCGCTGTAAAGAAAGTTGCATCGTCATCCCAACCTTAAATCCCAGTATTGCGCGTTCATTCAAGAGTATATGGAGCTCGGACATATGAATCTTGTCCTTTCAGAGTCGTTACGTTTATGCAAATATTTTCTCCCTCATCATTGCGTGCTGAAGGAACAAAGCACGAGCACCAAGCTTCATGTCGTGTTTGATGGTTCAGCTGTCACCAGCCCTGGATGTTCGCTGAATAAGGTGTTGATGGCTGGGCCCGTCATACAACCGAAGCTGTTTAACATTTTGATTCGATTTCGCACGTTCCCTGTTGCCCTTACTGGAGACATTGGCAAGATGTATCGCTGTGTCAGAGTTACGGTCCCAGATAACTTCCTACAATGCATCCTGTGGCGAAATTCTACTGATTCTGAAATAAGTGTCTTCAAGTTGGACACAGTTACGTATAGCACAAAAACAGCTTCCTTTCTTGCTGTTCGAGCAATGCAGCTATTGGCTGTCGACAAGCAGCATTCATTTCCAATTGGTGCCAAAATTCTTCGACGAGATTTATATGTAGATGACCTTATATCTGGCGGTGCATCGGTCCAAGAGGCGATCGACATATTAAATCAAACAAAGGGCTTCCTCTCTAAAGGTTGCTTTGAACTCAGAAAATGGTGCTCGAGTCACTCTGCAGTGCTTAAAGGCGTTCCTGACAAGGATAAGGACTCGTTTTTAAAAGTTAGCGATGGAAGCGACATTACCAAAACTTTGGGCCTTGCGTGGGATCCTTCAACTGATAAATTAATGTTTTCTCTCACGCCTGCCAATCAGACACTTAAACCTTGCAAGAGATCTGTTCTGTCCACTATAGCTCGTTTGTACGATTCACTAGGATTAATTGGACCAGTCATAGTTAGGGCCAAAATCTTTATGCAGCTTCTTTGGAAGGAAAACTTGTATTGGGATGAGAGTCTTCCAACTTCTCTAAATACTGCCTGGCAGGAGCTTTGCCAAACTTTCAGCAATGTCCAATTATCAACCTTCCCCCGGTTGGTTTGCAATACAATGTGCGATGTAGAGGTTCACGGTTTCTGTGACGCCAGCATTATCGCGTACGGAGCTTGCATTTATGTGGTTTCAAAGGGACCACTTAAAACTCTTACGATACCATAACTCGAGCTTTGTGGCGCACTTTTGTTAGCCCAATTGAGTCGGGAAGTATCTTTTGTTTTTTTTTTTTTTTTTTTATTTAATAATTGGTTTGTAAGGACTCTTTTGCCTTATGCACCAATTGATGTCTTTTGTTAATTTCGCCATGTTTTTACAATTTAAAAACTTGTTTCGTTATTCTATTTTATGTATCTAATATCTGTGTTGTCTGTATTATTGCCGCGTAGCCCTGCGGATGGGTGGGCGTTGTTGGTGGAGTTGGGTGGGTATTATGTGGGCAAATGTTCTCCTCCTTAACCTCCTGATGGGATGGGCACCTTGAAGGTTGCTGGCGAGCCTATTGGCGTGCGTGGCTAGCCGGTTGTTATAGAGGGCGCAGTGGGTCCATATTTGCTCTTCAACCCAGGGGATCTTCAGGTCTCTGTGTAGAACGCTGTTGCGCACTTAGAATGAGGCTCCTGCCATCCTGCGAAGAGTTTTGTTTTGGAGAGATTGAACTCTTTTTCTGTTGGATGGAGCAGCCAAGCCCCAGATTTGTATGGCATATCGCCAGATGGGTGCCACAGTTTGTAAATACACAAGCCGTTTACTTCCAAGGGAAAGTTTGCTGCGGGGGTTGAGGAGCCAATTTAACTTGGTCAGCTTATTTCGACAGCGTTGCACAGTTCCTTTGATGTGGCTGGCGAAAGTGAGGCGCTTGTCAAGGGTGATGCCCAGGTATTTTGTTTCACTTTCTTGGGTAAGCGTTAGTCCGTTTAACCTCAGCGCTGGCGGTACTTCTCTTTTAATTGTGAAGCACACGGTGGTGCTTTTGGCAGGGCTTAGTTTGACTTTCCAGCGTCGAGCCCGGCTGCTAAGGAGGTCCAGATAGTCCTGCGCAGCATCTGCAGCAACAACTAGGGACCTGGCGCTGACCATTGCGCAGACGTCGTCGGCATATGAGGCCATTAGAAGTGAGCGCGAAGGCACACCGAGGGCATGGGCGTCTGGAGTAGGCATGTCTGCGGAGAAGAGCGAAAATAGAAGTGGTCCTAGTACACTACCTTGCGGGACGCCAGCTTGGATGTAATGTGTGGGGACTGCTCCGCCCTAACTTTCACCCGAAAGAACGACCCTCCAAGTAGGATCGGATCAGGGTGAAGTAGGGCAGGGCAGTCCGCGTTTCAGTTTTGCCAGTAGCCCTAGGTGCCAGATACGGTCGAATGCCTGGCTGATATCGACAAAAGTCGCCACACAGTACAATTTTTTGTCAAATGCCTCCAGAACGTGGTTGATGACCCTATGTAGCTGCTCCATGGTTCCGTGCCCAGCGCGAAAGCCAAACTGGTGGCCAGGAATTAGGTGCCGTGACTCTGCAAAGGCCGTAAGTCTTGCTGCGACAAGTCTTTCCCAGACCTTGGATAGTGCAGGCAGAAGAATAATCGGTCGATATGACTCGGGGTCGTCCTCCGGCTTGCCAGGCTTGTGGATCATGGTCACGATGTAAATTTTCCACTCTTCCGGAAAGTACTTCAACCTCATTATGGCGTTGAATATTAAAACCAGGAAAAGGATAGCATTCGTGGGGAGCGCTTTTAATGTGCGATTGCACACCAAGTCGTGTCCCGGGGCTTTGTTTGGGGGAAGTATCTGAAATGAAATTATTTACCGGTACATTCCATTGCTGGTCAGATTCATCAATATGCTTATCATGGATCCGAGATGAATCGTCGAAGTTCAACGTATTCGTTGCAAAATCGGATCGCCACCATCCAGGAGCTCACAGCGGGCTTCCAGTGGCATTACGTTCCAACATCCAGAAATCCAGCTGACATTCTCTCCAGAGGGGCCACTCCCGACCAGCTTATAGAGGCAAAAACTTTGGTCATGTGGTCCTGCATTTTTGACTGGTCAACAAAGTAGCTGGCCTGCGAGTTGTCTTCTTGAAAAAGCCAATACTGGAGTTACGCAAAAGAGTGTTGCTCATCACAGATCCTGCAGATGATGCCATATTAAGGTGCAAATATGTGAATTCCTTTTCTGCTATTCAACGAGTATTTGCCTATGTGTACAAGTTTATCCATCGTATTCAGCGCCCCGGAATTTTGATCTCCGACATACGTTTTGGATCGTTCATACTTTTACGTAACGTTCAAAAGGCTTTTCTTTGGGATGATATAAAGAACCTGCAATCAAAAGGCGTGGTCGCTTGTTCCAGCAAACTCTCATAATTTTTGCCCTTTCAAGATGAATTTGGTATTCTTCGAGTTGATGGGCGCCTCGAAAAAGTCAACCCTTCCTTATGAGGCCCGTCATCCTATTATACTGCCTAGACAACATCCAGTTACCATCGCCATTGTCACTCACTTTCATGAGCGGAATCTCCATGCTGGACCACGAGCTTTGTTGGGAGCAATTCGTCTGCAATATTGGCCGATTGGTGAGTCTGATAACCGAACCGATGAGTTAATTCAACGATTTTGGGAAGTAGAAAGTTTCCAGAGCCTGTTGCTAAAGCAACAAAGGAACAGCTTGACTGCGAAAACCACTTTGTTAGGAATTTCCAAAGGCTGCCAAGAGGAGCATATTCCGTGCGTGTCCCCTCTCAAACTCACTCTGGATCAATTAGGTGAATCTTATCAAAAGGTATTTCGCAGATTTATATCGCTGGAAAGAAAGTTGCATCGTCATCCCAACCTTAAATCCCAGTATTGCGCGTTCATTCAAGAGTATATGGAGCTCGGACATATGAATCTTGTCCTTTCAGAGTCGTTACGTTTATGCAAATATTTTCTCCCTCATCATTGCGTGCTGAACGAACAAAGCACGAGCACCAAGCTTCATGTCGTGTTTGATGGTTCAGCTGTCACCAGCACTGGATGTTCAAGCTGAATAAGGTGTTGATGGCTGGGCCCGTCATACAACCGAAGCTGTTTAACATTTTGATTCGATTTCGCACGTTCCCTGTTGCCCTTACTGGAGACATTGGCAAGATGTATCGCTGTGTCAGAGTTACGGTCCCAGATAACTTCCTACAATGCATCCTGTGGCGAAATTCTACTGATTCTGAAATAAGTGTCTTCAAGTTGGACACAGTTACGTATGGCACAAAAACCAGTTTCCTTTCTTGCTGTTCGAACAATGCAGCTATTGGCTGTCGACAAGCAGCATTCATTTCCAATTGGTGCCAAAATTCTTCGACGAGATTTATATGTAGATGACCTTATATCTGGCGGTGCATCGGTCCAAGAGGCGATCGACATATTAAATCAAACAAAGGGCTTCCTCTCTAAAGGTTGCTTTGAACTCAGAAAATGGTGCTCGAGTCACTCTGCAGTGCTTAAAGGCGTTCCTGACAAGGATAAGGACTCGTTTTTAAAAGTTAGCGATGGAAGCGACATTACCAAAACTTTGGGCCTTGCGTGGGATCCTTCAACTGATAAATTAATGTTTTCTCTCACGCCTGCCAATCAGACACTTAAACCTTGCAAGAGATCTGTTCTGTCCACTATAGCTCGTTTGTACGATTCACTAGGATTAATTGGACCAGTCATAGTTAGGGCCAAAATCTTTATGCAGCTTCTTTGGAAGGAAAACTTGTATTGGGATGAGAGTCTTCCAACTTCTCTAAATACTGCCTGGCAGGAGCTTTGCCAAACTTTCAGCAATGTCCAATTATCAACCTTCCCCGGTTGGTTTGCAATACAATGTGCGATGTAGAGGTTCACGGTTTCTGTGACGCCAGCATTATGCATTTATGTGGTTTCAAAGGGACCACTTAAAACTCTTACGATACCATAACTCGAGCTTTGTGGCGCACTTTTGTTAGCCCAATTGATGCGGGAAGTATCTGAAATGAAATTATTTACCGGTACTGCTGGTCAGATTCATCAATATGCTTATCATGGATCCGAGATGAATCGTCGAAGTTCAACGTATTCGTTGCAAATCGGATCGCCACCATCCAGGAGCTCACAGCGGGCTTCCAGTGGCATTATGTTCCAACATCCAGTAATCCAGCTGACATTCTCTCCAGAGGGGGCCACTCCCGACCAGCTTATAGAGGCAAAACTTTGGTCATGTGGTCCTGCATTTTTGACTGGTCAACAAAGTAGCTGGCCTGCGAGTTGTCTTCTTGAAAAGCCAATACTGGAGTTACGCAAAAGAGTGTTGCTCATCACAGATCCTGCAGATGATGCCATATTAAGGTGCAAATATGTGAATTCCTTTCTGCTATTCAACGAGTATTTGCCTATATGTACAAGTTTATCCATCGTATTCAGCGCCCCGGAATTTGATCTCCGACATACGTTTTGGATCGTTCATACTTTTACGTAACGTTCAAAAGGCTTTTCTTTGGGATGATATAAAGAACCTGCAATCAAAAGGCGTGGTCGCTTGTTCCAGCAAACTCTCATAATTTTTGCCCTTTCAAGATGAATTTGGTATTCTTCGAGTTGGTGGGCGCCTCGAAAAGTCAACCCTTCCTTATGAGGCCCGTCATCCTATTATACTGCCTAGACAACATCCAGTTACCATCGCCATTGTCACTCACTTTCATGAGCGGAATCTCCATGCTGGACCACGAGCTTTGTTGGGAGCAATTCGTCTGCAATATTGGCCGATTGGTGAGTCTGATAACCGAACCGATGAGTTAATTCAACGATTTTGGGAAGTAGAAAGTTTTTCAGAGCCTGTTGCTAAAGCAACAAAGGAACAGCTTGACTGCGAAAACCACTTTGTTAGAATTTCCAAAGGCTGCCAAGAGGAGCATATTCCGTGCGTGTCCCTCTCAAACTCACTCTGGATCAATTAGGTGAATCTTATCAAAAAGGTATTTCGCAGATTTATATCGCTGGAAAGAAAGTTGCATCGTCATCCCAACCTTAAATCCCAGTATTGCGCGTTCATTCAAGAGTATATGGAGCTCGGACATATGAATCTTGTCCTTTCAGAGTCTGTTACGTTTATGCAAATATTTTCTCCTCATCATTGCGTGCTGAAGGAACAAAGCACGAGCACCAAGCTTCATGTCGTGTTTGATGGTTCAGCTGTCACCAGCACTGGATGTTCGCTGAATAAGGTGTTGATGGCTGGGCCCGTCATACAACCGAAGCTGTTTAACATTTTGATTCGATTTCGCACGTTCCCTGTTGCCCTTACTGGAGACATTGGCAAGATGTATCGCTGTGTCAGAGTTACGGTCCCAGATAACTTCCTACAATGCATCCTGTGGCGAAATTCTACTGATTCTGAAATAAGTGTCTTCAAGTTGGACACAGTTACGTATGGCACAAAACCAGTTTCCTTTCTTGCTGTTCGAGCAATGCAGCTATTGGCTGTCGACAAGCAGCATTCATTTCCAATTGGTGCCAAAATTCTTCGACGAGATTTATATGTAGATGACCTTATATCTGGCGGTGCATCGGTCCAAGAGGCGATCGACATATTAAATCAAACAAAGGGCTTCCTCTCTAAAAGGTTGCTTTGAACTCAGAAAATGGTGCTCGAGTCACTCTGCAGTGCTTAAAGGCGTTCCTGACAAGGATAAGGACTCGTTTTTAAAAGTTAGCGATGGAAGCGACATTACCAAAACTTTGGGCCTTGCGTGGGATCCTTCAACTGATAAACTAATGTTTTCTCTCACGCCTGCCAATCAGACACTTAAACCTTGCAAGAGATCTGTTCTGTCCACTATAGCTCGTTTGTACGATTCACTAGGATTAATTGGACCAGTCATAGTTAGGGCCAAAATCTTTATGCAGCTTCTTTGGAAGGAAAACTTGTATTGGGATGAGAGTCTTCTAACTTCTCTAAATACTGCCTGGCAGGAGCTTTGCCAAAGTTTCAGCAATGTCCAATTATCAACGTTCCCCCGAATGGTTTGCAATACAATGTGCGATGTAGAGGTTCACGGTTTCTGTGACGCCAGCATTATCGCGTACGGAGCTTGCATTTATGTGGTTTCAAAGGGACCACTTAAAACTCTTACGATACCATAACTCGAGCTTTGTGGCGCACTATCTGAAATGAAATTATTTACCGGTACATTCCATTGCTGGTCAGATTCATCAATATGCTTATCATGGATCCGAGATGAATCGTCGAAGTTCAACGTATTCGTTGCAAATCGGATCGCCACCATCCAGGAGCTCACAGCGGGCTTCCAGTGGCATTACGTTCCAACATCCAGTAATCCAGCTGACATTCTCTCCAGAGGGGCCACTCTCGACCAGCTTATAGAGGCAAAACTTTGGTCATGTGGTCCTGCATTTTTGACTGGTCAACAAAGTAGCTGGCCTGCGAGTTGTCTTCTTGAAAAGCCAATACTGGAGTTACGCAAAAGAGTGTTGCTCATCACAGATCCTGCAGATGATGCCATATTAAGGTGCAAATATGTGAATTCCTTTCTGCTATTCAACGAGTATTTGCCTATGTGTACAAGTTTATCCATCGTATTCAGCGCCCCGGAATTTTGATCTCCGACATACGTTTTGGATCGTTCATACTTTTTACGTAACGTTCAAAAGGCTTTTCTTTGGGATGATATAAAGAATCTGCAATCAAAAGGCGTGGTCGCTTGTTCCAGCAAACTCTCATAATTTTTGCCCTTTCAAGATGAATTTGGTATTCTTCGAGTTGGTGGGCGCCTCGAAAAAGTCAACCCCTTCCTTATGAGGCCCGTCATCCTATTATACTGCCTAGACAACATCCAGTTACCATCGCCATTGTCACTCACTTTCATGAGCGGAATCTCCATGCTGGACCACGAGCTTTGTTGGGAGCAATTGGCCTGTTTACTGTCAGATTGGTGAGTTCGATGTCGGAACCGACAGCATCTAACGATTTTGGGAAGGTAGAGTTTTCTCAGAGCCTGTTGCTAAGCACAAGGAACGCTTGCCTGCGAAACCCCTTTTTGGTTTCCAAGGCTGCCGGGGCTTCGTATCCTCTCAAACGATTTTGGGGGAAAAGCTTCGGCCGTTGCTAAGCAATAACAAGAACTTGACTGCGAAAACCCCTTTAGATTCCAAGGCTGCCGGGAGCTTTCTTGCGTACCCCCTCCCCCCCTCTGGATCAATTAGGGGATCCTTATCAAAAGGTATTTGCAGATTTATATCGCTGGAAAGAAAGTTGCATCGTCGTCCCAACCTTAAATCCCACTCTTGCGCGTTCATTCAAGAGTATATGGAGCTCGGACATATGAATCTTGTCCTTTCAGAGTCGTTACGTTTATGCAAATATTTTCTCCTCATCATTGCGTGCTGAAGGAACAAAGCACGAGCACCAAGCTTCATGTCGTGCTTTGATGGTTCTGCTGCTACCAGCACTGGATGTTCGTCGAATAAGGGGTGCTGATGGCTGGGCCCGTCATACAACCGGAAGCTGCTTAACATTTTGATTCGATTTCGCACGTTCCCTGTTGCCCTACTGGAGACATTGGCGTGATGTATCGCTGTGTCAGAGCTACGGTCCCTGATCAACTTCCTGCCAATGCATCCTGTGGCGAAATTCCGATTCTGAAATAAGTGTCTTCGTTGGGACACAGTTACGAACGGCACAAACCAGTTTCCCTTTCTTGTTGTTCGAGCAATGCAGCTATTGGCCGTCGACAAGCAGCATTCATTTCCCAATTGCGCTATACCCTTCGACGAGATTTATATGTAGATGACCTTATATCTAGGCGGCATCGGTCCAAGAGGCGATCGACATATTAAATCAAACAGGGTTTCCTCTCTAAAGGTTGCTTTGAACTGTTGTGAAAATGGTGCTCGAGTCACTCTGCAGTGCTTAAAGGCGTTCCTGACAAGGATAAGGACCGTTTTTAAAAGTTGGCGATGGAAGCGACATTACCAAAACTTTGGGCCTTGTGTGGGATCCTTCAACTGCCATAACCACGTTTTCTCTCACGCCTGCCAATCGACACCTAAACCTTTTGCAAGAGAGCTCTGTTCTGTCCACTATAGCCCGTTTTGTACGATTCACTAGGGATTAATTGGACCAGTCATAGTTAGGGGCCAAAATCTTTATGCAGCTCTTTGGAAGGAAAACTTGTATTGACATGATCCTAACTTCTAAATACTGCCTGGCAGGAGCTTTGCCAAAGTTTCACATAAATGTCCAATTATCAACGTTCCCCTGAATGGTTTGCAATACAATGTGCGATGTAGAGGTTCACGGTTTCGGTGACGCCAGCATTATCGCGTACGAGCTTGTTTATGTGGTTTCAAAGTGATCCACTTAAAACTCTTTACGATACCATAACTCGAGCTTTGTGGCGCACTATCTGAAATGAAATTATTTACCGGTCACATTCCCATTGCTGGTCAGATTCATCAATATGCTTATCATGGATCCAGAGATGACCGTCGAAGTTCACATCGGTGGTCGTTGCAAACCCGGATCGCCATCATCCAGGAGCTCACAGCGGGCTTCCAGTGGCATTACGTTCCAACACATCCAGCACATCTAGCTGACATTCCCTCTCTCCAGAGGGGCCACTGACCCAGCTATAGAGGCAAAACTTTGGTCATGTGGTCCTGCATTCTTGCACTCCATCAACAAAGTAGCTGGCCTCGAGTTGTCTTCTTGAAAAGCCAATACTGGAGTTACGCAAAAGAGTGTTGCTCATCACTGATCCTGCAGACTGATGCCCATATTATGCGTGCAAAATATGTGAATTCCTTTCCTGCTATTCAACGAGGTATTTGCCTATGTGTACAAGTTTATCCATCGCATTCAGCGCCCTGGAATTTTGATCTCCGACATACGTTTTTGGATCGCTCATACTTTCGAGTAACGTTGCAATGGTTTTTCTTGGGATTTGATAGTAAAGAATCTGCAATCAAAAGGCGTGGTCGCTTGTTCCAGCAAACTCTCATAATTTTTGCCCTTTCAAGCAGAATTTGGTATTCTTCGAGTTGGTGGGCGCCTCGAAAGCTCAACCCTTCCCATGAGGCCCGTCATCCTATTATACTGCCTAGACAACATCCAGTTACCATCGCCATTGT
>JAEIGF010000089.1:0-97338 GCA_018903485.1 Drosophila littoralis
TGCCCTAGGCTGCAAATGCCAGATTGGCAGGGGTCCTGGTATCTGAGTCGTTTTTTGCAAAGCAGTTTGACCTTCCATGTAAGGGCTGTATGTGTACGCTTGGGCTGTATGTACACGAATAGTCGGGTGAGACTATTTGGCATTGACTAGCTCCCCTAGGCTGCGGATGCCAGGATTGGGGTTATCTGAGACAAGTTTTGGTAAAGCAGTTTGACTTCCAAGTCAGACTGTATGTTTTCAGACTAAACAGTCGGGTGAGACTATTTGGCTTTTACCAGCTCCGCTAGGCTGCAAATGCCAGATTGGCGGGGCTCCTGGTATCTGAGACAAGTTTTGGTAAAGCAGTTTTGACTTCCAGGTGAGGCTGAATGTTTTAAGACTAAATAGTCGGGTGAGACTATTTGGCTTTGACTAGCTCCCCTAGGCTGCACATGCCCGATTGGCAGGGCTCCTGGTATCTGAGACAAATTTTGCTAAAAGCAATTTTGGCGGCCAGGTGGGCCTGTATATTTTAAGATGGAAAAGTCGGGTGAGACTGTTTGGCTTTGACTAGCTCCCCTAGGCTGCAAATACCAGATTGGCAATGCTCCTTTTGACTTCCATGTGAGGCTGTATGTGTACAGACTGAATAGTCGTGCGAGACTATTTGGCTTTTACTTGCTCCCCTAGGCTGCAAATGCCAGACTGTGAGGGCTGCTGGTATCTGAGACAAGTTTTGGTAAAGCAGTTTTACTTCCTGGTGAGGCTGTGAGACTATTTGGCTTTGACTAGCTCCCCTTGGCTGCAAATACCAGATTGGCAGGGCTCCTGGTATCTGAGACAAGTTTTGGTAAAGCAGTTTTGACTTCCAAGTGAGGCTGTATGTTTTCAGACTAAATGGTCGGGTGAGACTATTTGGCTTTGACTAGCTCCCCTAGGCTGCAAATGCCAGATTGGCAGGGCTCCTGGTATCTGAGACAAATTTTGGTTTGTTTAAAGAGAAAGGGGTTTGTTCTTTGTAAAGCAGTTTTGACTTCCAGGTGAGGCTGTATGTTTTCAGACTAAATGGTCGGGTGAGACTATTTGGCTTTGACTAGCTCCTCTAGGCTGCAAATGCCAGATTGGCAATGCTCCTAGTATCTAAGTCAAGTTTTGGCAAAGCAGTTTTGACTTCCATGTGAGGCTGTATGTGTGTACAGACTGAATAGTCGTGCGAGACTATTTGGCTTTTACTTGCTCCCCTAGGCTGCAAATGCCAGACTGTGAGGGCTGCTGGTATCTAAGACAAGTTTTGGTAAAGCAGTTTTACTTCCTGGTGAGGCTGTGAGACTATTTGGCTTTGACTAGCTCCCCTAGGCTGCAAATACCAGATTGGCAGGGCTCCTGGTATCTGAGACAAGTTTTGGTAAAGCAGTTTTGACTTCCAAGTGAGGCTGTATGTTTTCAGACTAAATGGTCGGGTGAGACTATTTGGCTTTGACTAGCTCCCCTAGGCTGCAAATGCCAGATTGGCAGGCCTCCTGGTAACTGAGACAAATTTTGGTAAAGCAGTTTTGACTTCCAGGTAAGGCTGTATGTTTTCAGACTAAATGGTCGGGTGAGACTATTTGGCTTTGACTAGCTCCCCTAGGCTGCAAATGCCAGATTGGCAGGGCTCCTGGTATCTGAGACAAATTTTGCTAAAAGCAATTTTGGCGGCCAGGTGGGCCTGTATATTTTAAGATGGAAAAGTCGGGTGAAACTGTTTGGCTTTGACTAGCTCCCCTAGGCTGCAAATACCAGATTGGCAGGGCTCCTGGTATCTGAGACAAATTTTGGTAAAGCAGTTTTGACTTCCAAGTGAGGCTGTATGTTTTCAGACTAAATGGTCGGGTGAGACTATTTGGCTTTGACTAGCTCCCCCTAGGCTGCAAATGCCAGATTGGCAGGCCTCCTGGTAACTGAGACAAATTTTGGTAAAGCAGTTTTGACTTCCAGGTAAGGCTGTATGTTTTCAGACTAAATGGTCGGGTGAGACTATTTGGCTTTGACTAGCTCCCCTAGGCTGCAAATGCCAGATTGGCAGGGCTCCTGGTATCTGAGACAAATTTTGCTAAAGCAATTTTGGCGGCCAGGTGGGCCTGTATATTTTAAGATGGAAAAGTCGGGTGAGACTGTTTGGCTTTGACTAGCTCCCCTAGGCTGCAAATACCAGATTGGCAGGGCTTCTGGTATCTGAGACAAATTTTGGTAAAGCAGTTTTGACTTCCAGGTGAGGCTGTATGTTTTCAGACTAAATGGTCGGGTGAGACTATTTGGCTTTGACTAGCTCCCCTAGGCTGCAAATGCCAGATTGGCAGGGGTCCTGGTATCTGAGTCAAGTTTTGGCAAAGCAGTTTTGACTTCCATGTGAGGCTGTATGTGTACAGACTGAATAGTCGGGTGAGACCATTTGGCATTGACTAGCTCCCCTAGGCTGCAAATGCCAGATTGGCAGGGCTCCTGGTATCTGAGACAAGTTTTGGTAAAGCAGTTTTGACTTCCAAGTCAGACTGTATGTTTTCAGACTAAACAGTCGGGTGAGACTATTTGGCTTTTACCAGCTCCGCTAGGCTGCAAATGCCAGATTGGCGGGGCTCCTGGTATCTGAGACAAGTTTTGGTAAAGCTGTTTTGACTTCCAGGTGAGGCTCTATGTTTTTAGTTTAAATAGTCGGGTGAGACTATTTGGCTTTGAGTAGCTCCCCTAGGCTGCAAATACGAGATTGGCGGGGCTCCTGGTATCTGAGACAAGTTTTGGTAAAGCAATTTTGGCGGCCAGGTGGGCCTGTATATTTTAAGATGGAAAAGTCGGGTGAGACTGTTTGGTTTTGACATGTTCCCCTAGGCTGCAAATGCCAGATTGGCAATGCTCCTGGTATCTGAGACAAATTTTGGTAAAGCAGTTTTGACGGCCAGGTAAGGATGCATGTTTTAAGATAAAATAGTCGGGTGAGACTATTTGGCTTTGACTAGCTCCCCCAAGCTGCAAATGCCAGATTGGCAGGGGTCCTGGTATCTGAGTCAAGTTTTGGCAAAGCAGTTTTGACTTCCATGTAAGGCTGTATGTGTACAGACTGAATAGTCGGGTGAGACTATTTGGCATTGACTAGCTCCCCTAGGCTGCGGATGCCAGATTGGCAGGGCTCCTGGTATCTGAGACAAGTTTTGGTAAAGCAGTTTTGACTTCCAAGTCAGACTGTATGCTCCTGGTATCTGAGACAAATTTTGGTAAAGCAGTTTTGACGGCCAGGTAAGGATGCATGTTTTAAGATAAAATAGTCGGGTGAGACTATTTGGCTTTGACTAGCTCCCCCAAGCTGCAAATGCCAGATTGGCAGGGGTCCTGGTATCTGAGTCAAGTTTTGGCAAAGCAGTTTTGACTTCCATGTAAGGCTGTATGTGTACAGACTGAATAGTCGGGTGAGACTATTTGGCATTGACTAGCTCCCCTAGGCTGCGGATGCCAGATTGGCAGGGCTCCTGGTATCTGAGACAAGTTTTGGTAAAGCAGTTTTGACTTCCAAGTCAGACTGTATGTTTTCAGACTAAACAGTCGGGTGAGACTATTTGGCTTTTACCAGCTCCCCTAGGCTGCAAATGCCAGATTGGCAGGGCTCCCTGGTATCTGAGACAAGTTTTGGTAAAGCAGTTTTGACTTCCAGGTGAGGCTGTATGTTTTCAGACTAAATAGTCGGGTGAGACTATTTGGCTTTGACTAGCTCCCCTAGGCTGCACATGCCCGATTGGCAGGGCTCCTGGTATCTGAGACAAATTTTGCTAAAGCAATTTTGGCGGCCAGGTGGGCCTGTATATTTTAAGATGGAAAAGTCGGGTGAGACTGTTTGGCTTTGACTAGCTCCCCTAGGCTGCAAATACCAGATTGGCAATGCTCCTTTTGACTTCCATGTGAGGCTGTATGTGTACAGACTGAATAGTCGTGCGAGACTATTTGGCTTTTACTTGCTCCCCTAGGCTGCAAATGCCAGACTGTGAGGGCTGCTGGTATCTGAGACAAGTTTTGGTAAAGCAGTTTTGACTTCCAGGTGAGGCTGTATGTTTTCAGACTAAATGGTCGGGTGAGACTATTTGGCTTTGACTAGCTCCCCTAGGCTGCAAATACCAGATTGGCAGGGCTCCTGGTATCTGAGACAAGTTTTGGTAAAGCAGTTTTGACTTCCAAGTGAGGCTGTATGTTTTCAGACTAAATGGTCGGGTGAGACTATTTGGCTTTGACTAGCTCCCCTAGGCTGCAAATGCCAGATTGGCAGGGCTCCTGGTATCTGAGACAAATTTTGGTAAAGCAGTTTTGACTTCCAGGTGAGGCTGTATGTTTTCAGACTAAATGGTCGGGTGAGACTATTTGGCTTTGACTAGCTCCTCTAGGCTGCAAATGCCAGATTGGCAATGCTCCTAGTATCTAAGTCAAGTTTTGGCAAAGCAGTTTTGACTTCCATGTGAGGCTGTATGTGTACAGACTGAATAGTCGGGTGAGACTATTTGGCTTTTACTTGCTCCCCTAGGCTGCAAATGCCAGACTGTGAGGGCTGCTGGTATCTAAGACAAGTTTTGGTAAAGCAGTTTTACTTCCTGGTGAGGCTGTGAGACTATTTGGCTTTGACTAGCTCCCCTAGGCTGCAAATACCAGATTGGCAGGGCTCCTGGTATCTGAGACAAGTTTTGGTAAAGCAGTTTTGACTTCCAAGTGAGGCTGTATGTTTTCAGACTAAATGGTCGGGTGAGACTATTTGGCTTTGACTAGCTCCCCTAGGCTGCAAATGCCAGATTGGCAGGCCTCCTGGTAACTGAGACAAATTTTGGTAAAGCAGTTTTGACTTCCAGGTAAGGCTGTATGTTTTCAGACTAAATGGTCGGGTGAGACTATTTGGCTTTGACTAGCTCCCCTAGGCTGCAAATGCCAGATTGGCAGGGCTCCTGGTATCTGAGACAAATTTTGCTAAAGCAGTTTTGACGGCCAGGTGGGCCTGTATATTTTAAGATGGAAAAGTCGGGTGAGACTATTTGGCTTTGACTAGCTCCCCTAGGCTGCAAATACCAGATTGGCAGGGCTCCTGGTATCTGAGACAAATTTTGGTAAAGCAGTTTTGACTTCCAAGTGAGGCTGTATGTTTTCAGACTAAATGGTCGGGTGAGACTATTTGGCTTTGACTAGCTCCCCTAGGCTGCAAATGCCAGATTGGCAGGCCTCCTGGTAACTGAGACAAATTTTGGTAAAGCAGTTTTGACTTCCAGGTAAGGCTGTATGTTTTCAGACTAAATGGTCGGGTGAGACTATTTGGCTTTGACTAGCTCCCCTAGGCTGCAAATGCCAGATTGGCAGGGCTCCTGGTATCTGAGACAAATTTTGCTAAAGCAATTTTGGCGGCCAGGTGGGCCTGTATATTTTAAGATGGAAAGTCGGGTGAGACTGTTTGGCTTTGACTAGCTCCCCTAGGCTGCAAATACCAGATTGGCAGGGCTCCTGGTATCTGAGACAAATTTTGGTAAAGCAGTTTTGACTTCCAGGTGAGGCTGTATGTTTTCAGACTAAATGGTCGGGTGAGACTATTTGGCTTTGACTAGCTCCCCTAGGCTGCAAATGCCAGATTGGCAGGGCTCCTGGTATCTGAGACAAGTTTTGGTAAAGCAGTTTTGACTTCCAGGTGAGGCTGTATTGTTACAGACTAAATAGTCGGGTGAGACTATTTGGCTTTGACTAGCTCCCCTAGGCTGCAGATGCCAGATTGGCAGGTCTCCTGGTATCTGAGACAAGTTTTGGTAAAGCAGTTTTGACTTCCAAGTCAGACTGTATGTTTTCAGACTAAATGGTCGGGTGAGACTATTTGGCTTTTACCAGCTCCGCTAGGCTGCAAATGCCAGATTGGCGGGGCTCCTGGTATCTGAGACAAGTTTTGGTAAAGCTGTTTTGACTTCCAGGTGAGGCTCTATGTTTTTAGTTTAAATAGTCGGGTGAGACTATTTGGCTTTGACTAGCTCCCCTAGGCTGCAAATACGAGATTGGCGGGGCTCCTGGTATCTGAGACAAGTTTTGGTAAAGCAATTTTGGCGGCCAGGTGGGCCTGTATATTTTAAGATGGAAAAGTCGGGTGAGACTGTTTGGTTTTGACATGTTCCCCTAGGCTGCAAATGCCAGATTGGCAATGCTCCTGGTATCTGAGACAAATTTTGGTAAAGCAGTTTTGACGGCCAGGTAAGGATGCATGTTTTAAGATAAAATAGTCGGGTGAGACTATTTGGCTTTGACTAGCTCCCCTAGGCTGCAAATGCCAGATTGGCAGGGGTCCTGGTATCTGAGTCAAGTTTTGGCAAAGCAGTTTTGACTTCCATGTAAGGCTGTATGTGTACAGACTGAATAGTCGGGTGAGACTATTTGGCATTGACTAGCTCCCCTAGGCTGCGGATGCCAGATTGGCAGGGCTCCTGGTATCTGAGACAAGTTTTGGTAAAGCAGTTTTGACTTCCAAGTCAGACTGTATGCTCCTGGTATCTGAGACAAATTTTGGTAAAGCAGTTTTGACGGCCAGGTAAGGATGCATGTTTTAAGATAAAATAGTCGGGTGAGACTATTTGGCTTTGACTAGCTCCCCTAGGCTGCAAATGCCAGATTGGCAGGGGTCCTGGTATCTGAGTCAAGTTTTGGCAAAGCAGTTTTGACTTCCATGTAAGGCTGTATGTGTACAGACTGAATAGTCGGGTGAGACTATTTGGCATTGACTAGCTCCCCTAGGCTGCGGATGCCAGATTGGCAGGGCTCCTGGTATCTGAGACAAGTTTTGGTAAAGCAGTTTTGACTTCCAAGTCAGACTGTATGTTTTCAGACTAAACAGTCGGGTGAGACTATTTGGCTTTTACCAGCTCCGCTAGGCTGCAAATGCCAGATTGGCGGGGCTCCTGGTATCTGAGACAAGTTTTGGTAAAGCAGTTTTGACTTCCAGGTGAGGCTGAATGTTTTAAGACTAAATAGTCGGGTGAGACTATTTGGCTTTGACTAGCTCCCCTAGGCTGCACATGCCCGATTGGCAATGCTCCTGGTATCTGAGACAAATTTTGCTAAAGCAATTTTGGCGGCCAGGTGGGCCTGTATATTTTAAGATGGAAAAGTCGGGTGAGACTGTTTGGCTTTGACTAGCTCCCCTAGGCTGCAAATACCAGATTGGCAATGCTCCTTTTGACTTCCATGTGAGGCTGTATGTGTACAGACTGAATAGTCGTCGAGACTATTTGGCTTTACTTGCTCCCTAGGCTGCAAATGCCAAACTGTGAGGGCTGCTGGTATCTGAGACAAGTTTTGGTAAAGCAGTTTTACTTCCTGGTGAGGCTGTGAGACTATTTGGCTTTGACTAGCTCCCCTTGGCTGCAAATACCAGATTGGCAGGGCTCCTGGTATCTGAGACAAGTTTTGGTAAAGCAGTTTTGACTTCCAAGTGAGGCTGTATGTTTTCAGACTAAATGGTCGGGTGAGACTATTTGGCTTTGACTAGCTCCCCTAGGCTGCAAATGCCAGATTGGCAGGGCTCCTGGTATCTGAGACAAATTTTGGTAAAGCAGTTTTGACTTCCAGGTGAGGCTGTATGTTTTCAGACTAAATGGTCGGGTGAGACTATTTGGCTTTGACTAGCTCCTCTAGGCTGCAAATGCCAGATTGGCAATGCTCCTAGTATCTAAGTCAAGTTTTGGCAAAGCAGTTTTGACTTCCATGTGAGGCTGTATGTGTACAGACTGAATAGTCGGGTGAGACTATTTGGCTTTTACTTGCTCCCCTAGGCTGCAAATGCCAGACTGTGAGGGCTGCTGGTATCTAAGACAAGTTTTGGTAAAGCAGTTTTACTTCCTGGTGAGGCTGTGAGACTATTTGGCTTTGACTAGCTCCCCTAGGCTGCAAATACCAGATTGGCAGGGCTCCTGGTATCTGAGACAAGTTTTGGTAAAGCAGTTTTGACTTCCAAGTGAGGCTGTATGTTTTCAGACTAAATGGTCGGGTGAGACTATTTGGCTTTGACTAGCTCCCCTAGGCTGCAAATGCCAGATTGGCAGGCCTCCTGGTAACTGAGACAAATTTTGGTAAAGCAGTTTTGACTTCCAGGTAAGGCTGTATGTTTTCAGACTAAATGGTCGGGTGAGACTATTTGGCTTTGACTAGCTCCCCTAGGCTGCAAATGCCAGATTGGCAGGGCTCCTGGTATCTGAGACAAATTTTGCTAAAGCAATTTTGGCGGCCAGGTGGGCCTGTATATTTTAAGATGGAAAAGTCGGGTGAGACTGTTTGGCTTTGACTAGCTCCCCTAGGCTGCAAATACCAGATTGGCAAGGCTCCTGGTATCTAAGTCAAGTTTTGGTAAAGCATTTTTGACTTCCATGTGAGGCTGTATGTTTACAGACTGAATAGTCGGGTGAGACTATTTGGCTTTTACTTGCTCCCCTAGGCTGCAAATGCCAGACTGTGAGGGCTGCTGGTATCTGAGACAAGTTTTGGTAAAGCAGTTTTGACTTCCAGGTGGGCCTGTATATTTAGATAAAAGTCGGTGAGACTATTTGGCTTTGACTAGCTCCCCTAGGCTGCAAATACCAGATTGGCAGGGCTCCTGGTATCTGAGACAAATTTTGGTAAAGCAGTTTTGACTTCCAGGTGAGGCTGTATGTTTTCAGACTAAATGGTCGGGTGAGACTATTTGGCTTTGACTAGCTCCCCTAGGCTGCAAATGCCAGATTGGCAGGGGTCCTGGTATCTGAGTCAAGTTTTGGCAAAGCAGTTTTGACTTCCATGTGAGGCTGTATGTGTACAGACTGAATAGTCGGGTGAGACCATTTGGCATTGACTAGCTCCCCTAGGCTGCAGATGCCAGATTGGCAGGTCTCCTGGTATCTGAGACAAGTTTTGGTAAAGCAGTTTTGACTTCCAAGTCAGACTGTATGTTTTCAGACTAAACAGTCGGGTGAGACTATTTGGCTTTTACCAGCTCCGCTAGGCTGCAAATGCCAGATTGGCGGGGCTCCTGGTATCTGAGACAAGTTTTGGTAAAGCTGTTTTGACTTCCAGGTGAGGCTCTATGTTTTTAGTTTAAATAGTCGGGTGAGACTATTTGGCTTTGAGTAGCTCCCCTAGGCTGTAAATACGAGATTGGCGGGGCTCCTGGTATCTGAGACAAGTTTTGGTAAAGCAATTTTGGCGGCCAGGTGGGCCTGTATATTTTAAGATGGAAAAGTCGGGTGAGACTGTTTGGTTTTGACATGTTCCCCTAGGCTGCAAATGCCAGATTGGCAATGCTCCTGGTATCTGAGACAAATTTTGGTAAAGCAGTTTTGACGGCCAGGTAAGGATGCATGTTTTAAGATAAAATAGTCGGGTGAGACTATTTGGCTTTGACTAGCTCCCCTAGGCTGCAAATGCCAGATTGGCAGGGGTCCTGGTATCTGAGTCAAGTTTTGGCAAAGCAGTTTTGACTTCCATGTAAGGCTGTATGTGTACAGACTGAATAGTCGGGTGAGACTATTTGGCATTGACTAGCTCCCCTAGGCTGCGGATGCCAGATTGGCAGGGCTCCTGGTATCTGAGACAAGTTTTGGTAAAGCAGTTTTGACTTCCAAGTCAGACTGTATGTTTTCAGACTAAACAGTCGGGTGAGACTATTTGGCTTTTACCAGCTCCGCTAGGCTGCAAATGCCAGATTGGCGGGGCTCCTGGTATCTGAGACAAGTTTTGGTAAAGCAGTTTTGACTTCCAGGTGAGGCTGAATGTTTTAAGACTAAATAGTCGGGTGAGACTATTTGGCTTTGACTAGCTCCCCTAGGCTGCACATGCCCGATTGGCAATGCTCCTGGTATCTGAGACAAATTTTGCTAAAGCAATTTTGGCGGCCAGGTGGGCCTGTATATTTTAAGATGGAAAAGTCGGGTGAGACTGTTTGGCTTTGACTAGCTCCCCTAGGCTGCAAATACCAGATTGGCAATGCTCCTTTTGACTTCCATGTGAGGCTGTATGTGTACAGACTGAATAGTCGTGCGAGACTATTTGGCTTTTACTTGCTCCCCTAGGCTGCAAATGCCAGACTGTGAGGGCTGCTGGTATCTGAGACAAGTTTTGGTAAAGCAGTTTTACTTCCTGGTGAGGCTGTGAGACTATTTGGCTTTGACTAGCTCCCCTTGGCTGCAAATACCAGATTGGCAGGGCTCCTGGTATCTGAGACAAGTTTTGGTAAAGCAGTTTTGACTTCCAAGTGAGGCTGTATGTTTTCAGACTAAATGGTCGGGTGAGACTATTTGGCTTTGACTAGCTCCCCTAGGCTGCAAATGCCAGATTGGCAGGGCTCCTGGTATCTGAGACAAATTTTGGTAAAGCAGTTTTGACTTCCAGGTGAGGCTGTATGTTTTCAGACTAAATGGTCGGGTGAGACTATTTGGCTTTGACTAGCTCCTCTAGGCTGCAAATGCCAGATTGGCAATGCTCCTAGTATCTAAGTCAAGTTTTGGCAAAGCAGTTTTGACTTCCATGTGAGGCTGTATGTGTACAGACTGAATAGTCGGGTGAGACTATTTGGCTTTTACTTGCTCCCCTAGGCTGCAAATGCCAGACTGTAGGGCTGCTGGTATCTGAGACAAGTTTTGGTAAAGCAGTTTTACTTCCTGGTGAGGCTGTGAGACTATTTGGCTTTGACTAGCTCCCCTAGGCTGCAAATACCAGATTGGCAGGGCTCCTGGTATCTGAGACAAGTTTTGGTAAAGCAGTTTTGACTTCCAAGTGAGGCTGTATGTTTTCAGACTAAATGGTCGGGTGAGACTATTTGGCTTTGACTAGCTCCCCTAGGCTGCAAATGCCAGATTGGCAGGCCTCCTGGTAACTGAGACAAATTTTGGTAAAGCAGTTTTGACTTCCAGGTAAGGCTGTATGTTTTCAGACTAAATGGTCGGGTGAGACTATTTGGCTTTGACTAGCTCCCCTAGGCTGCAAATGCCAGATTGGCAGGGCTCCTGGTATCTGAGACAAATTTTGCTAAAGCAATTTTGCGGCCAGGTGGGCCTGTATTTTTTAAGATGGAAAAGTCGGGTGAGACTGTTTGGCTTTGACTAGCTCCCCTAGGCTGCAAATACCAGATTGGCAATGCTCCTAGTATCTAAGTCAAGTTTTGGCAAAGCATTTTTGACTTCCATGTGAGGCTGTATGTTGTACAGACTGAATAGTCGGGTGAGACTATTTGGCTTTGACTTGCTCCCCTAGGCTGCAAATGCCAGACTGGCAGGGCTCCTGGTATCTGAGACAAGTTTTGGTAAAGCAGTTTTACTTCCTGGTGAGGCTTGTGAGACTATTTGGCTTTGACTAGCTCCCCTAGGCTGCAAATACCAGATTGGCAGGGCTCCTGGTATCTGAGACAAGTTTTGGTAAAGCAGTTTTGACTTCCAAGTGAGGCTGTATGTTTTCAGACTAAATAGTCGGGTGAGACTATTTGGCTTTGACTAGCTCCCCTGGGCTGCAAATACCAGATTGGCAGGGGCTCCTGGTATCTGAGACAAGTTTTGGTAAAGCAGTTTTGACTTCCAGGTGAGGCTGTATGTTTTCAGACTAAATGGTCGGGTGAGACTATTTGGCTTTGACTAGCTCCCCTAGGCTGCAAATGCCAGATTGGCAGGCCTCCTGGTATCTGAGACAAATTTTGGTAAAGCAGTTTTGACTTCCAGGTGAGGCTGTATGTTTTCAGACTAAATGGTCGGGTGAGACTATTTGGCTTTGACTAGCTCCCCTAGGCTGCAAATGCCAGATTGGCAAGGGTCCTGGTATCTGAGTCAAGTTTTGGTAAAGCAGTTTTGACTTCAAGGTGAGGCTGTATGTGTACAGACTGAATAGTCGGGTGAGACTATTTGGCATTCACTAGCTCCCCTAGGCTGCAAATGCCAGATTGGCAGGGCTCCTGGTATCTGAGACAAGTTTTGGTAAAGCAGTTTTGACTTCCAGGTGAGGCTGAATGTTTTAAGACTAAATAGTCGGGTGAGACTATTTGGCTTTGACTAGCTCCCCTAGGCTGCACATGCCCGATTGGCAATGCTCCTGGTATCTGAGACAAATTTTGGTAAAGCAGTTTTGGTGGCCAGGTGGGCCTGTATATTTTAAGATAAATAGTCGGGTGAGACTATTTGGCTTTGACTAGCTCCCTTAGGCTGCAAATGCCAGATTGGCAGGGCTCCTGGTATCTGAGACAAATTTTGGTAAAGCAGTTTTGACTTCCAGGTAAGGCTGCATGTTTTAAGATAAAATAGTCTGGGTGAGACTATTTGGCTTTGACTAGCTCCCCTAGGCTGCAAATGCCAGATTGGCAGGGCTCCTGGTATCTGAGACAAGTTTTGGTAAAGCAGTTTTGACTTCCAAGTGAGGCTGTATGTTTTCAGACTAAATAGTTGGGTGAGACTATTTGGCTTTGACTAGCTCCCCTAGGCTGCAAATGCCAGATTGGCGGGGCTCCTGGTATCTGAGACAAGTTTTGGTAAAGCAGTTTTGACTTCCAGGTGAGGCTGTATGTTTTCAGACTAAATAGTCGGGTGAGACTATTTGGCTTTGACTAGCTCCCCTAGGCTGCAAATGCCAGATTGGCAATGCTCCTGGTATCTGAGACAAATTTTGGTAAAGCAGTTTTGACGGCCAGGTAAGGCTGTATGTTTTAAGACTAAATAGTCGGGTGAGACTATTTGGCATTGACTAGCTCCCCTAGGCTGCAAATGCCAGACTGTGAGGGCTGCTGGTATCTAAGTCAAGTTTGGGCAAAGCAGTTTTGACTTCCATGTGAGGCTGCATGTTTTCAGACTAAATAGTCGGGTGAGACTATTTGGCTTTGACTAGCTCCCCTAGGCTGCAAATACCAGATTGGCAGGGCTCCTGGTATCTGAGACAAGTTTTGGTAAAGCAGTTTTGACTTCCAAGTGAGGCTGTATGTTTTCAGACTAAATGGTCGGGTGAGACTATTTGGCTTTGACTAGCTGCCCTAGGCTGCAAATGCCAGATTGGCAGGCCTCCTGGTAACTGAGACAAATTTTGGTAAAGCAGTTTTGACTTCCAGGTAAGGCTGTATGTTTTCAGACTAAATGGTCGGGTGAGACTATTTGGCTTTGACTAGCTCCCCTAGGCTGCAAATGCCAGATTGGCAGGGCTCCTGGTATCTGAGACAAATTTTGCTAAAGCAATTTTGGCGGCCAGGTGGGCCTGTATATTTTAAGATGGAAAAGTCGGGTGAGACTGTTTGGCTTTGACTAGCTCCCCTAGGCTGCAAATACCAGATTGGCAAGGCTCCTAGTATCTAAGTCAAGTTTTGGCAAAGCAGTTTTGACTTCCATGTGAGGCTGTATGTGTACAGACTGAATAGTCAGGTGAGACTATTTGGCTTTTACTTGCTCCCCTAGGCTGCAAATGCCAGACTGTGAGCGCTGCTGGTATCTGAGACAAGTTTTTTTAAAGCAGTTTTACTTCCTGCTGAGGCTGTGAGACTATTGTGAGCTATTTGGCTTAGCTCCCCTAGGCTGCAAATACCAGATTGGCAGGGCTCCTGGTCTCTGAGACAAGTTTTGGTAAAGCAGTTTTGACTTCCAAGTGAGGCTGTATGTTTTCAGACTAAATGGTCGAGTGAGACTATTTGGCTTTGACTAGCTCCCCTAGGCTGCAAATGCCTGATTGGCAGGGCTCCTGGTATCTGAGACAAATTTTGGTAAAGCAGTTTTGACTTCCAGGTGAGGCTGTATGTTTTTAGACTAAATGGTCGGGTGAGACTATTTGGCTTTGAATAGCTCCTCTAGGCTGCAAATGCCAGATTGGCAATGCTCCTGGTATCTAAGTCAAGTTTTGGCAAAGCAGTTTTGACTTCCATGTGAGGCTGTATGTGTACAGACTGAATAGTCGGGTGAGACTATTTGGCTTTTACTTGCTCCCCTAGGCTGCAAATGCCAGACTGTGAGCGCTGCTGGTATCTGAGACAAGTTTTTTTAAAGCAGTTTTACTTCCTGGTGAGGCTGTGAGACTATTTGGCTTTGACTAGCTCCCCTAGGCTGCAAATGCCTGATTGGCAGGGCTCCTGGTATCTGAGACAAATTTTGGTAAAGCAGTTTTGACTTCCAAGTGAGGCTGAATGTTTTCAGACTAAATGGTCGAGTGAGACTATTTGGCTTTGACTAGCTCCCCTAGGCTGCAAATGCCTGATTGGCAGGGCTCCTGGTATCTGAGACAAATTTTGGTAAAGCAGTTTTGACTTCCAGGTGAGGCTGTATGTTTTTAGACTAAATGGTCGGGTGAGACTATTTGGCTTTGAATAGCTCCTCTAGGCTGCAAATGCCAGATTGGCAATGCTCCTAGTATCTAAGTCAAGTTTTGGCAAAGCAGTTTTGACTTCCATGTGAGGCTGTATGTGTACAGACTGAATAGTCGGGTGAGACTATTTGGCTTTTACTTGCTCCCCTAGGCTGCAAATGCCAGACTGTGAGCGCTGCTGGTATCTGAGACAAGTTTTTTTAAAGCAGTTTTACTTCCTGGTGAGGCTGTGAGACTATTTGGCTTTGAATAGCTCCTCTAGGCTGCAAATGCCAGATTGGCAATGCTCCTAGTATCTAAGTCAAGTTTTTTTAAAGCAGTTTTACTTCCTGGTGAGGCTGTGAGACTATTTGGCTTTGACTAGCTCCCCTAGGCTGCAAATACCAGATTGGCAGGGCTCCTGGTCTCTGAGACAAATTTTGGTAAAGCAGTTTTGACTTCCAGGTAAGGCTGTATGTTTTCAGACTAAATGGTCGGGTGAGACTATTTGGCTTTGACTAGCTCCCCTAGGCTGCAAATGCCAGATTGGCAAGGCTCCTGGTATCTGAGACAAATTTTGCTAAAGCAATTTTGGCGGCCAGGTGGGCCTGTATATTTTAAGATGGAAAAGTCGGGTGAGACTGTTTGGCTTTGACTAGCTCCCCTAGGCTGCAAATACCAGATTGGCAATGCTCCTAGTATCTAAGTCAAGTTTTGGCAAAGCATTTTTGACTTCCATGTGAGGCTGTATGTGTACAGACTGAATAGTCGGGTGAGACTATTTGGCTTTTACTTGCTCCCCTAGGCTGCAAATGCCAGACTGTGAGCGCTGCTGGTATCTGAGACAAGTTTTTTTAAAGCAGTTTTACTTCCTGGTGAGGCTGTGAGACTATTTGGCTTTGACTAGCTCCCCTAGGCTGCAAATGCCTGATTGGCAGGGCTCCTGGTATCTGAGACAAATTTTGGTAAAGCAGTTTTGACTTCCAAGTGAGGCTGTATGTTTTCAGACTAAATGGTCGGGTGAGACTATTTGGCTTTGACTAGCTCCCCTAGGCTGCAAATGCCAGATTGGCAGGGCTCCTGGTATCTGAGACAAGTTTTGGTAAAGCAGTTTTGACTTCCAAGTGAGGCTGTATGTTTTCAGACTAAATGGTCGGGTGAGACTATTTGGCTTTGACTAGCTCCCCTAGGCTGCAAATGCCAGATTGGCAGGCCTCCTGGTATCTGAGACAAATTTTGGTAAAGCAGTTTTGACTTCCAGGTGAGGCTGTATGTTTTCAGACTAAATGGTCGGGTGAGACTATTTGGCTTTGACTAGCTCCCCTAGGCTGCAAATGCCAGATTGGCAGGGGTCCTGGTATCTGAGTCAAGTTTTGGCAAAGCAGTTTTGACTTCCATGTCAGGCTGTATGTGTACAGACTGAATAGTCGGGTGAGACTATTTGGCATTCACTAGCTCCCCTAGGCTGCAAATGCCAGATTGGCAGGGCTCCTGGTATCTGAGACAAGTTTTGGTAAAGCAGTTTTGACTTCCAGGTGAGGCTGAATGTTTTAAGACTAAATGGTCGGGTGAGACTATTTGGCTTTAACTAGCTCCCCTAGGCTGCACATGCCCGATTGGCAGTGCTCCTGGTATCTGAGACAAATTTTGCTAAAGCAATTTTTGGTGGCCAGGTGGGCCTGTATATTTTAAGATGGAAAAGTCGGGTGAGACTATTTGGCTTTGACTAGCTCCAATAGGCTGCAAATACCAGATTGGCAATGCTCCTGGTATCTGAGACAAATTTTGGTAAAGCAGTTTTGACGGCCAGGTAAGGATGCATGTTTTAAGATAAAATAGTCTGGTGAGACTATTTGGCTTTGACCTGCTCCCCTAGACTGCAATGCCAAATTGGCAGGGCTCCTGGTATCTGAGACAAGTTTTGGTGACGCAGTTTTAACTTCCAAGTGAGGCTGTATGTTTTCAGACTAAATAGTTGGGTGAGACTATTTGGCCTTGACTAGCTCCCCTAGGCTGCAAATACCAGATTTTCAGGGCTCCTGGTATCTGAGACAAGTTTTGGTAAAGCAGTTTTGACTTCCAAGTGAGGCTGTATGTTTTCAGACTAAATAGTCGGGTGAGACTATTTGGCTTTGAGTAGCTCCCCTAGGCTGCAAATACCAGATTGGCAATGCTCCTGGTATCTGAGACAAATTTTGGTATAGCAGTTTTGACGGCCAGGTAAGGATGTATGTTTTAAGACTAAATAGTCGGGTGAGACTATTTGCCATTGACTAGCTCCCCTAGGCTGCAAATGCCAGACTGTGAGGGCTGCTGGTATCTAAGTCAAGTTTGGGCAAAGCAGTTTTGACTTCCATGTGAGGCTACATGTTTTCAGACTAAATAGTCGGGTGAGACTATTTGGCTTTGACTAGGTCCCCTAGGCTGCAAATACCAGATTGGCAGGGCTCCTGGTATCTGAGACAAGTTTTGGTAAAGCAGTTTTGACTTCCAAGTGAGGCTGTATGTTTTAAGACTAAATAGTCGGGTGAGACTATTTGGCTTTGAACTCCCCTAGGCTGCACATGCCCGATTGGCAATGCTCCTGGTATCTGAGACAAATATTGCTAAAGCAATTTTGGTAGCCAGATGGGGCTGTATTTCTTAAGATGGAAAAGTTGCGTGAGACTGTTTGGCTTTGACTTCTTCCCCTAGGCTGTAAATATGAAATTGACGGGGCTTCTGGTATCTAAGACAAGTTTTGGTAAAAGCTGATTTGACTTCGAGGTGAGGCTGTATGTTTTAAGACTAAATAGTCGGGTGAGACTATTTGGCTTTAACTAGCTCCCCAAGGCTGCCCATGCCCGATTGGCAGGGCTCCTTACATCTGAGACAAGTTTTGGTAAAACAGATTTGACTTCCAGGTGAGGCTGTATGTTTTAAGACTAAATAGTCAGGTGAGACTATTTGGCTTTGACTAGCTCCCCTTGGCTGCAAACGCCAGATTGGCGGGGCTTCTGTTATCTGAGACAAGTTTTGGTAAAGCAGATTTGACTTCCAGGTGAGGCTGTATGTTTTAAGACTAAATAGTCGGGTGAGACCATTTGGCATTGATTAGCTCCCCTAGGCTGCAAATGCCAGATTGGCAATGCTCCTGGTATCTGAGACAAATTTTGGTAAAGCAGTTTTGACTTAGAGGTAAGGATGTATGTTTTAAGACTAAATAGTCGGGTGAGACTATTTGGCATTGACTAGCTCCACTAGGCTGCAAATGCCAGACTGTGAGGGCTGCTGGTATCTGAGTCAAGTTTTGGCAAAGCAGTTTTGACTTCCATGTGAGGCTGTATGTGTACAGACTGAATAGTCGGGAGAGACTATCTGGCTTTTACTAGCTCCCCTAGGCTGCAAATGCCAGACTGTGAGGGCTGCTGATATCTGAGACAAGTTTTGGTAAAGCAGTTTTGACTTCCAAGTGAGGCTGTATGTTTTCAGACTAAATAGTCGCGTGAGACTATTTGGCTTTGAGTAGCTCCCCTAGGCTGCAAATACCAGATTGGCAATGCTCCTGGTATATGAGACAAATTTTGGTAAAGCAGTTTTGACTTAGAGGTAAGGATGTATGTTTTAAGACTAAATAGTCGGGTGAGACTATTTGGCTTTGAGTAGCTCCCCTAGGCTGCAAATACCAGATTGGCAATGCTCCTGGTATCTGAGACAAATTTTGGTACAGCAGTTTTGACGACAGGTAAGGCTGTATGTTTAAAGATAAAATAGTCTGCTGAGACTATTTGGCTTTGAAATGCTTCGCTAGGCTGCAATGCCAAATTGGCAGGGCTCCTGGTATCTGAAACAAGTTTTGGTGAAGCAGTTTTGACTTCCAGGTGAGGCTGTATGTTTTCAGACTAAATAGTCGGGTGAGACTATTTGTCTTTGACTAGCTCCCCTAGGCTGCAAATGCCAGATTATCAGGGCTCCTGGTATCTGAGACAAGTTTTGGTAAAGCAATTTTGGTGTCCAGATGGGGCTGTATGTTTTAAGATAGAAAAGTCGGGTGAGACTGTTTGGCTTTGATTAGTTCCCCTAGGCTGCAAATACCAGATTGGCGGGGCTCCTGGTATCTGAGACATTTTTTGGTAAAACAGATTTGACTTCCAGGTGAGGCTGTATATTTGAAGATGGAAAAGTCGGGTAAGACTATTTGGCTTTAACTAGCTCACCTAGGCTGACCATGCCCGATTGGCAGTGCTCCTAACATCTGAAAGAAGTTTTGGTAAAGCAATTTTGGCGGCCAGATGGGGCTGTATGTTTTCAGACTAAATAGTCGGGTGAGACTTTTTGTCCTTGAGTAGCTCCCCTGGGCTGCAAATGCAAGATTGGCAATGCTCCTGGTATCTGAGACAAATTTTGGTAATGCAATTTTGACGGGCAGGTAAGGATGTATGTTTTAAGATATAATAGTCTGGTGAGACTATTTCGCTTTGACCTGCTCCCCTATGCTGCAATGCCAAATTGGCAGGGCTCCTGGTATCTGAGACAAGTTTTGGTAAAGCAGTTTTGACTTCCAGGTGAGGCTGTACGTTTTCAGACTAAATAGTCGGGTGAGACTATTTGGCTTTGACTAGCTCCCCTAGGCTGCAACTGCCAGATTGGCAGGGGTCCTGGTATCTGAGTCAAGTTTTGGCAAAGCAGTTTTGACTTCCATGTGAGGCTGTATGTTTACAGACTGAATATTCGGGTGAGTCTATTTGGCTTTTACTAGCTCCCCTAGGCTGCAAATGCCAGATTGGCGGGGCTCCTGGTATCTGAGACAAGTTTTTGTAAAGCAGTTTTGACTTCCAGGTGAGGCTGTATGTTTTAAGACTAAATAGTCGGGTGAGACTGTTTGGCTTTGACTAGCTCCCCTAGGCTGCAAATGCCAAATTGGCAGATCTCCTGGTATCTGAGACAAGTTTTGGTGACGCAGTTTTAACTTCCAGGTGAGGCTGTATGTTTTCAGCCTAAATAGTCGGGTGAGACTATTTGGCTTTGACTAGCTCCCCTAGGTTGCAAATGCCAGATTGGTAATGCTCCTAGTATCTGAGACAAGTTTTGGCAAAGCAGTTTTTATTTCCATGTGAGGCTGTATGTGTACAGACTGAATAGTCGGGTGAGCCTATTTGGCTTTTACTAGTTCCCTTAGGATGCAAATGCCAGATTGGCGGGGCTCTTGGTATCTGAGACAAGTTTTGGTAAAGCAGTTTTGACTTCCAAGTGAGGCTGTATATTTGAAGATGGAAAAGTCGGGTAAGACTATTTGGCTTTAACTAGCTCACCTAGGCTGACCATGCCCGATTGGCAGTGCTCCTAACATCTGAGAGAAGTTTTGGTAAAGCAATTTTGGCGGCCAGGTGGGGCTGTATGTTTTCAGACTAAATAGTCGGGTGAGACTATTTGTCCTTGAGTAGCTCCCCTGAGCTGCAAATGCAAGATTGGCAATGCTCCTGGTATCTGAGACAAATTTTGGTAAAGCAGTTTTGACGGCCAGGTAAGGATGTATGTTTTAAGATAAAATAGTCTGGTGAGACTATTTGGCTTTGACCTGCTCCCCTAGGCTGCAATGCCAAATAAGCAGGGCTCCTGGTATCTGAGACAAGTTTTGGTGACGCAGTTTTAACTTCCAGGTGAGGCTGTATGTTTTCAGACTAAATAGTCGGGTGAGACTATTTGGCTTTGACGAGCTCCCCTAGGCTGCAAATGCCAGATTGGCAATGCTCCTAGTGTCTGAGACAAGTTTTGGCAAAGCAGTTTTTATTTCCATGTGAGGCTGTATGTGTACAGACTGAATAGTCGGGTGAGCCTATTTGGCTTTTACTAGTTCCCTTAGGCTGCAAATGCCAGATTGGCGGGGCTCCTGGTATCTGAGACAAGTTTTGGTAAAGCAGTTTTGACTTCCAAGTGAGGCTGTATGTTTTCAGACTAAACAGTCGGGTGAGACTATTGGCTTTACCAGCTCCCCTAGGCTGCAAATGCCAGATTGGCGGGGCTCCTGATATCTGAGACAAGTTTTGGTAAAGCAGTTTTGACTTCCAGGTGAGGCTGTATGTTTTCAGACTAAATAGTCGGGTGAGACTATTTGGCTTTGACTAGCTCCCCTAGGCTGCAAATGCCAGATTGGCAATGCTCCTAGTATCTGAGACAAGTTTTGGCAAAGCAGTTTTTATTTCCATGTGAGGCTGTATGTGAACAGACTGAATAGTCGGGTGAGCCTATTTGGCTTTTACTAGTTCCCTTAGGCTGCAAATGCCAGATTGGCGGGGCTCCTGGTATCTGAGACAAGTTTTGGTAAAGCAGTTTTGACTTCCAAGTGAGGCTGTATGTTTTCAGACTAAACAGTCGGGTGAGACTATTGGCTTTTACCAGCTCCCCTAGGCTGCAATTACCGATTGGCAGGGCTCCTGGTATCTGAGACAAGTTTTGGTAAAGCAGTTTTGACTTCCAAGTGAGGCTGTATGTTTTCAGACTCAATAGTCGGGTGAGACTATTTGGCTTTGACTAGCTCCCCTTGGCTGCAAATGCCAGATTGGCGGGGCTCCTGATATCTGAGACAAGTTTTGGTAAAGCAGTTTTGACTTCCAGGTGAGGCTGTATGTTTTCAGACTAAATAGTCGGGTGAGACTATTTGGCTTTGACTAGCTCCCCTAGGCTGCAAATGCCAGATTGGCAATGCTCCTAGTATCTGAGACAAGTTTTGGCAAAGCAGTTTTTATTTCCAAGTGAGGCTGTATGTGAACAGACTGAATAGTCGGGTGAGCCTATTTGGCTTTTACTAGTTCCCTTAGGCTGCAAATGCCAGATTGGCGGGGCTCCTGGTATCTGAGACAAGTTTTGGTAAAGCAGTTTTGACTTCCAAGTGAGGCTGTATGTTTTCAGACTAAATAGTCGGGTGAGACTATTTGGCTTTGACTAGCTCCCCTAGGCTGCAAATGCCAGATTTGGCAGGGGTCCTGGTATCTGAGTCAAGTTTTGGCAAAGCAGTTTTGACTTCCATGTGAGGCTGTATGTGTACCGACTGAATAGTCGGGTGAGACTATATGGCTTTGACTAGGTCCCTTAGGCTGCAAATGCCAGATTGGCATGGCTCCTGGTATCTGAGTCAAGTTTTGGTAAAGCAGTTTTGACTTCCATGTGAGGCTGTATGTTTTCAGACTAAACAGTCGGGTGAGACTATTGACTTTTACCAGCTCCCCTAGGCTGCAAATGCCAGATTGGCGGGGCTCCTTGTATCTGAGACAAGTTTTGGTAAAGCAGTTTTGACTTCCAGGTGAGGCTGAATGTTTTAAGACTAAATAGTCGGGTGAGACTATTTGGCTTTGACTAGCTCCCCTAGGCTGCAAATGCCAGATTGGCAGGGGTCCTGGTATCTGAGTCAAGTTTTGGCAAAGCAGTTTTGACTTCCATGTGAGGCTGTATGTTTACAGACTGAATAGTCGGGTGAGACTATTTGGCTTTTACTAGCTCCCCTAGGCTGCAAATGCCAGACTGTGAGGGCTGCTGGTATCTGAGACAAGTTTTTGTAAAGCAGTTTTACTTCCAGGTGAGGCTGTATGTTTTAAGACTAAATAGTCGGGTGAGACTATTTGGCTTTGACTAGCTCCCCTAGGCTGCAAATGCCAAATTGGCAGATCTCCTGGTATCTGAAACAAGTTTTGGTGACGCAGTTTTAACTTCCAGGTGAGGCTGTATGTTTTCAGCCTAAATAGTCGGGTGAGACTATTTGGCTTTGATTAGTTCCCCTAGGCTGCAAATACCAGATTGGCGGGGCTCCTGGTATCTGAGACATGTTTTGGTAAAACAGATTTGACTTCCAAGTGAGGCTGTATATTTTAAGATGGAAAAGTCGGGTAGGACTATTTGGCTTTAACTAGCTCACCTAGGCTGACCATGCCCGATTGGCAGTGCTCCTAACATCTGAGACAAGTTTTGGTAAAGCAATTTTGGCGGCCAGATGGGGCTGTATGTTTTAAGATGGAAAAGTCGGGTAAGACTGTTTGGCTTTGTATAGTTCCCCTAGGCTGCAAATACCAGATTGGCGGGGCTCCTGGTATCTGAGACATGTTTTGGTAAAGCAGATTTGACTTCCAGGTGAGGCTGTATATTTTAAGATGGAAAAGTCGGGTGAGACTATTTGGCTTTAACTAGCTCACCTAGGCTGACCATGCCCGATTGGCAGTGCTCCTAACATCTGAGACAAGTTTTGGTAAAGCAATTTTGGCGGCCAGATGGGGCTGTATGTTTTCAGACTAAATAGTCGGGTGAGACTATTTGTCCTTGAGTAGCTCCTCTGGGCTGCAAATGCAAGATTGGCAATGCTCCTGGTATCTGAGACAAATTTTGGTAATGCAATTTTGACGGCCAGGTAAGGATGTATGTTTTAAGATATAATAGTCTGGTGAGACTATTTGGCTTTGACCTGCTCCCCTATGCTGCAATGCCAAATTGGCAGGGCTCCTGGTATCCGAGACAAGTTTTGGTAAAGCAGTTTTGACTTCCAGGTGAGGCTGTACGTTTTCAGACTAAATAGTCGGGTGAGACTATTTGGCTTTGACTAGCTCCCCTAGGCTGCAAATGCCAGATTGGCAGGGGTCCTGGTATCTGAGTCAAGTTTTGGCAAAGCAGTTTTGACTTCCATGTGAGGCTGTATGTTTACAGACTGAATAGTCGGGTGAGACTATTTGGCTTTTACTAGCTCCCCTAGGCTGCAAACGCCAGACTGTGAGGGCTGCTGGTATCTGAGACAAGTTTTTGTAAAGCAGTTTTACTTCCAGGTGAGGCTGTATGTTTTAAGACTAAATAGTCGGGTGAGACTATTTGGCTTTGACTAGCTCCCCTAGGCTGCAAATGCCAAATTGGCAGATCTCCTGGTATCTGAGACAAGTTTTGGTGACGCAGTTTTAACTTCCAGGTGAGGCTGTATGTTTTCAGCCTAAATAGTCGGGTGGGACTATTTGGCTTTTACCAGCTCCCCTAGGCTGCAAATGCCAGATTGGCAGGGGTCCTGGTATCTGAGTCAAGTTTTGGCAAAGCAGTTTTGACTTCCATGTGAGACTGTATGTTTACAGACTGAATAGTCGGGTGAGACTATTTGGCTTTTACTAGCTCCCCTAGGCTGCAAATGCCAGACTGTGAGGGCTGCTGGTATCTGAGACAAGTTTTGGCAAAGCAGTTTTTATTTCCATGTGAGGCTGTATGTGTACAGACTGAATAGTCGGGTGAGCCTATTTGGCTTTTACTAGTTCCCTTAGGCTGCAAATGCCAGATTGGCGGGGCTCCTGGTATCTGAGACAAGTTTTGGTAAAGCAGTTTTGACTTCCAAGTGAGGCTGTATGTTTTCAGACTAATCAGTCGGGTGAGGCTATTGGCTTTTACCAGCTCCCCTAGGCTGCAAATGCCAGATTGGCGGGGCTCCTGGTATCTGAGACAAGTTTTGGCAAAGCAGTTTTGACTTCCAGGTGAGGCTGAATGTTTTAGGACTAAATAGTCGGGTGAGACTATTTGGCTTTGACTAGCTCCCCTAGGCTGCAAATCCCAGATTGGCAGGGCTCCTGGTGTCTGAGACAAGTTTTGGTAAAGCAGTTTTGACTTCCAAGTGAGGCTGTATGTTTTCAGACTAAATAGTCGGGTGAGACTTTTTGGCTTTGACTAGCTCCCCTAGGCTGCAAATGCCAGATTGGCAGGGCTCCTGGTATCTGAGACATATTTTGGTACAGCAGTTTTCACTTCAAGTTGAGGCTGTATGTTTTCAGACTAAATAGTCGGGTGAGACTATTTGGCTTTGACTAGCTCCCCTAGACTGCAAATGCCAGATTTGGCAGGGGTCCTGGTATCTGAGTCAAGTTTTGGCATAGCAGTTTTGACTTCCATGTGAGGCTGTATGTGTACCGACTGAATAGTCGGGTGAGACTATTTGGCTTTGACTAGGTCCCTTAGGCTGCAAATGCCAGATTGGCATGGCTCCTGGTATCTGAGTCAAGTTTTGGTAAAGCAGTTTTGACTTCCATGTATGTTTTCAGACTAAACAGTCGGGTGAGACTATTGGCTTTTACCAGCTCCCCTAGGCTGCAAATGCCAGATTGGCGGGGCTCCTGGTATCTGAGACAAGTTTTGGTAAAGCAGTTTTGACTTCCAGGTGAGGCTGAATGTTTTAAGACTAAATAGTCGGGTGAGACTATTTGGCTTTAACTAGCTCCCCTAGCCTGCACATACCCGATTGGCAATGCCCCTGGTATCTGAGACAGGTTTTGCCACAGCAATTTTGGCGGCCAGGTGGGGCTGTATATTTTAAGATGGAAAAGTCGGTTGAGACTGTTTGGCTTTGACTTGTTCCCCTAGGCTGCAAATGCCAGATTGGCGGGGCTCCTGGTATCTGACACAAGTTTTGGTAAAGCAGATTTGACTTCCAGGTGAGGCTGTATGTTTTAAGACTAAATAGTCGGGTGAGACTATTTCGCTTTGAGTACCTCCCCTAGGCTGCAAATACCAGATTGGCAATGCTCCTAGTATCTGAAACAAATTTTGGTATAGCAGTTTTGACGGCCAGGTAAGGCTGTATGCTTAAAGATAAAATAGTCTGGTGAGACTATTAGGCTTTGAAATGCTTCGCTAGGCTGCAATGCCAAATTGGCAGGGCTCCTGGTATCTGAAACAAGTTTTGATGAAGCAGTTTTGACTACCAGGTGAGGCTGTATGTTTTCAGAGTAAATAGTCGGGTGAGACTATTTGGCTTTGACTAGCTCCCCTAGGCTGCAAATACCAGATTGGCGGGGCTCCTGGTATCTGAGACATGTTTTGGTAAAACAGATTTGACTTCCAGATGAGGCTGTATGTTTAAAGATTAAATAGTCGGGTGAGACTATTTGGCTTTAACTAACTCCCCTAGGCTGCACATGCCCGATTGGCAGTGCTCCTAACATCTGAGACAAGTTTTGGTAAAGAAATTTTGGCGGCCATATGGGGCTGTATGTTTTCAGACTAAATAGTCTGGTGAGACTATTTGGCCTTGAGTAGCTCCACTGGGCTGCAAATGCCAGATTGGCAATGCTCCTCGTATCTGAGACAAATTTTGGTAATGCAATTTTGACGGCCAGGTAAGGATGTATGTTTTAAGCTATAATAGTCTGGTGAGACTATTTGGCTTTGACCTGCTCCCCTATGCTGCAATGCCAAATTGGCAGGGCTCCTGGTATCTGAGACAAGTTTTGGTGAAGCAGTTTTACTTCCAGGTGAGGCTGTATGTGTACAGACTAAATAGTCGGGTGAGACTATTTGGCTTTGACTAGCTCCCCTAGGCTGTAAATGCCAGATTGGTAATGCTCCTGGTATCTGAGACAAATTTTGGTAAAGCAGTTTTGACGGCCAGGTAAGGATGTATGTTTTAAGATAAAATAGTCTGGTGAGACTATTTGGCTTTGACCTGCTCCCCTAGGCTGCAATGCCAAATTAGCAGGGCTCCTGGTATCTGAGACAAGTTTTGGTGACGCAGTTTTAACATCCAGGTGAGGCTGTATGTTTTCAGACTAAATAGTCGGGTGAGACTATTTGGCTTTGAGTAGCTCCCCTAGGCTGCAAATACCAGATTGGCAATGCTCCTAGTATCTGAGACAAGTTTTGGCAAAGCAGTTTTTATTTCCATGTGAGGCTGTATGTGTACAGACTGAATAGTCGGGTGAGCCTATTTGGCTTTTACTAGTTCCCTTAGGCTGCAAATGCCAGATTGGCGGGGCTCCTGGTATCTGAGACAAGTTTTGGTAAAGCAGTTTTGACTTCCAGGTGAGGCTGAATGTTTTAAGACTAAATAGTCGGGTGAGACTATTTGGCTTTAACTAGCGCCTCTAGCCTGCACATACCCGATTGGCAATGCTCCTGGTATCTGAGACAAGTTTTGGTAAAGCAGCTTTGACGGCCAGGTAAGGTTGAATGTTTTAAGACTAAATAGTCGGGTGAGACTATTTGGCTTTGACTAGCTCCCCTAGGCTGCAAATACCAGATTATCGGGGCTCCTGGTATCTGAGACAAGTTTTGGTAAAGCAATTTTGGTGGCCAGATGGGGCTGTATGTTTTAAGATGGAAAAGTCGGGTGAGACTGTTTGGCTTTGACTTGTTTCCCTAGGCTGCAAATGCCAGATTATCGGGGCTCCTGGTTTCTGAGACAAGTTTTGGTAAAGCAATTTTGGTGGCCAGATGGGGCTGTATGTTTTAAGATGGAAATGTCGGGTGAGACTATTTGGCTTTGAAATGCTTCGCTAGGCTGCAATGCCAAATTGGCAGGGCTCCTGGTATCTGATACAAGTTTTGGTGAAGCAGTTTTGACTACCAGGTAAGGCTGTATGTTTTCAGAGTAAATAGTCGGGTGAGACTATTTGGCTTTGAGTACCTCCCCTAGGCTGCAAATACCAGATTGGCAATGCTCCTAGTATCTGAAACAAATTTTGGTAAAGCAGTTTTGACGACCAGGTAAGGCTGTATGCTTAAAGATAAAATAGTCTGGTGGGACTATTTGGCTTTGAAATGCTTCGCTAGGCTGCAATGCCAAATTGGCAGGGCTCCTGGTATCTGCAACAAGTTTTGGTGAAGCAGTTTTGACTACCAGGTGAGGCTGTATGTTTTCAGAGTAAATAGTCGGGTGAGACTATTTGGCTTTGACTAGCTCCCTTAGGCTGCAAATGCCAGATTATCGGGGCTCCTGGTATCTGAGACATGTTTTGGTAAAACAGATTTGACTTCCAGATGAGGCTGTATGTTTAAAGATTAAATAGTCGGGTGAGACTATTTGGCTTTAACTAGCTCCCCTAGGCTGCACATGCCCGATTGGCAGTGCTCCTAACATCTGAGACAAGTTTTGGTAAAGCAATTTTGGCGGCCAGATGGGGCTGTATGTTTTCAGACTAAATAGTCTGGTGAGACTATTTGGCCTTGAGTAGCTCCACTGGGCTGCAAATGCCAGATTGGCAATGCTCCTGGTATCTGAGACAAATTTTGGTAATGCAATTTTGACGGCCAGGTAAGAATGTATGTTTTAAGATATAATAGTCTGGTGAGACTATTTGGCTTTGACCTGCTCCCCTATGCTGCAATGCCAAATTGGCAGGGCTCCTGGTATCAGATTTCCAGGTGAGGCTGTATGTTTTCAGACTAAATAGTCGGGTGAGACTGTTTGGCTTTGACTAGCTCCCCTAGGCTGCAAATGCCAGATTGGCAGGGGTCCTGGTATCTGAGTCAAGTTTTGCTGAAGCAGTTTTGACTTCCAGGTGAGGCTGTATGTTTTAAGACTCAATAGTCGGGTGAGACTATTTGGCTGTGAGTAGCTCCCCTAGGAAGCAAATACCAGATTGGCGGGGCTCCTGGTATCTGAGACATGTTTTGGTAAAACAGATTTGACTTCCAGATGAGGCTGTATGTTTAAAGATTAAATAGTCGGGTGAGACTATTTGGCTTTTACTAGCTCCCCTAGGCTGCACATGCCCGATTGGCAGTGCTCCTAACATCTGAGACAAGTTTTGGTAAAGCAATTTTGGTGGCCAGATGGGACTGTATGTTTTAAGATGGAAAAGTCGGGTGAGACTGTTTGGCTTTGACTAGTTCCCCTAGGATGCAAATACCAGATTGGCGGGGCTCCTGGTATCTGAGACATGTTTTGGTAAAACAGATTTGACTTCCAGATGAGGCTTTATGTTTAAAGATTAAATAGTCGGGTGAGACTATTTGGCTTTAACTAGCTCCCCTAGGCTGCACATGCCCGATTGGCAGTGCTCCTAACATCTGAGACAAGTTTTGGTAAAGCAATTTTGGCGGCCAGATGGGGCTGTATGTTTTCAGACTAAATAGTCTGGTGAGACTATTTGGCCTTGAGTAGCTCCACTGGGCTGCAAATGCCAGATTGGCAATGCTCCTGGTATCTGAGACAAATTTTGGTAATGCAATTTTGACGGCCAGGTAAGAATGTATGTTTTAAGATATAATAGTCTGGTGAGACTATTTGGCTTTGACCTGCTCCCCTATGCTGCAATGCCAAATTGGCAGGGCTCCTGGTATCAGAGACAAGTTTTGGTTAAGCAGTTTTGACTTCCAGGTGAGGCTGTATGTTTTCAGACTAAATAGTCGGGTGAGACTGTTTGGCTTTGACTAGCTCCCCTAGGCTGCAAATGCCAGATTGAAAGGGGTCCTGGTATCTGAGTCAAGTTTTGGCAAAGCAGTTTTGACTTTCATGTGAGGCTCTATGTTTTTAGTTTAAATAGTCGGGTGAGACTATTTGGCTGTGAGTAGCTCCCCTAGGCTGCAAATACGAGATTGGCAGGGCTCCTGGTATCTGAGTCAAGTTTTGGTAAAACAGATTTGACTTCCAGGTGAGACTGTATGTTTTCAGACTAAATAGTCGGGTGAGACTATTGGCTTTTACCAGCTCCCCTAGGCTGCAAATGCCAGATTGGCATGGCTCCTGGTATCTGAGTCAAGTTTTGGTAAAGCAGTTTTGACTTCCATGTGAGGCTGTATGTTTTCAGACTAAACAGTCGGGTGAGACTATTGGCTTTTACCAGCTCCCCTAGGTTGCAAATGCCAGATTGGCGGGGCTCCTGGTATCTGAGACAAGTTTTGGTAAAGCAGTTTTGACTTCCAGGTGAGGCTGAATGTTTTAAGACTAAATAGTCGGGTGAGACTATTTGGCTTTAACTAGCTCCCCTAGCCTGCACATACCCGATTGGCAATGCTCCTGGTATCTGAGACAGGTTGTGCTACAGCAATTTTGGCGGCCAGGTGGGGCTGTATATTTTAGGATGGAAAAGTCGGGTGAGACTCTTTGGCTTTGACTTGTTCCCCTAGGCTGCAAATACCAGATTGGCAATGCTCCTAGTATCTGAAACAAATTTTGGTATAGCAGTTTTGACGGCCAGGTAAGGCTGTATGCTTAAAGATAAAAATAGTCTGGTGAGACTATTTGGCTTTGAAATGCTTCGCTAGGCTGCAATGCCAAATTGGCAGGGCTCCTGGTATCTGAAACAAGTTTTGGTGAAGCAGTTTTGACTACCAGGTGAGGCTGTATGTTTTCAGAGTAAATAGTCGGGTGAGACTATTTGGCTTTGACTAGCTGCCCTAGGCTGCAAATGACAGATTATCGGGGCTCCTGGTATCTGACAAAAGTTTTGGTAAAGCAGTTTTGACTTCCAGATGAGGCTGTATGTTTTTTTATTGAATAGTCTGGTGAGATCGCTGTGGCTTCTGCTTGCTCCCCTAGGCTGGAAATGCCAGATTGGCAGGGCTCCTGGTATCTGAGACAAGTTTTGGGTAAGCAGTTTGGACACCCAGGTGAGGCTGTATGTTTTAATATGGAATAGACGGAAGAGACCGTTTTGGCTTTGACTTGCTCCCCTAGGCTGCAAATGCCAGAATGGCAGGGCTCCTGGTGAAACTGTATGTCTTAAGACTATATAGTCGGGTGAGACTATTTGGCTTTGACCTGCTCCCCTATGCTGCAATGCCAGATTGGCAGGGCTCCTGGTATCTGAGACAAGGTTTGGTAAAGCAGTTTTGACTTCCAAGTGAGGCTGTATGTTTTCAGACTAAATGGTCGGGTGAGACTATTTGGCTTTGACTAGCTCCCCTAGGCTGCGAATGCCAGATTGGCAGGGGTCCTGGTATCTGAGACACGTTTTGGTAAAGCAGCTTTGACGGCCAGGTAAGGCTGTATGTTTTAATATGGAATAGTCGGGTGAGACCGTTTTGGCTTTGACTTGCTCCCCTAGGCTGCAAATGCCAGACTGGCAGGGCTCCTGGTATCTGAGACAAGTTTTGGCAAAGCAGTTTTGACTTCCAGATGAGGCTGTATGTTTACAGACTGAATAGTCGGGTGAGACTATTTGGCTTTTACTAGCTCCCCTAGGCTGCAAATGCCAGACTGTGAGGGCTGCTGGTATCTGAGACAAGTTTTTGTAAAGCAGTTTTACTTCCAGGTGAGGCTGTATGTGTACAGACTAAATAGTCGGGTGAGACTATTTGTCTTTGACTACCTCCCCTAGGCTGTAAATGCCAGATTGGTAATGCTCCTGGTATCTGAGACAAATTTTGGTAAAGCAGTTTTGACGGCCAGGTAAGGATGTATGTTTTAAGATAAAATAGTCTGGTGAGACTATTTGGCTTTGACCTGCTCCCCTAGGCTGCAATGCCACATTAGCAGGGCTCCTGGTATCTGAGACAAGTTTTGGTGACGCAGTTTTAACATCCAGGTGAGGCTGTATGTTTTCAGACTAAATAGTCGGGTGAGACTATTTGGCTTTGAGTAGCTCCCCTAGGCTGCAAATACCAGATTGGCAGGGCTCCTGGTATCTGAGACAAGTTTTGGGTAAGCAGTTTGGACACCCAGGTGAGGCTGTATGTTTTAATATGGAATAGACGGAAGAGACCGTTTTGGCTTTGACTTGCTCCCCAAGGCTGCAAATGCCAGAATGGCAGGGCTCCTGGTGAAACTGTATATCTTAAGACTAAATAGTCGGGTGAGACTATTTCGCTTTGAGTACCTCCCCTAGGCTGCAAATACCAGATTGGCAATGCTCCTAGTATCTGAAACAAATTTTGGTAATGCAATTTTGACGGCCAGGTAAGGATGTATGTTTTAAGCTATAATAGTCTGGTGAGACTATTTGGCTTTGACCTGCTCCCCTATGCTGCAATGCCAAATTGGCAGGGCTCCTGGTATCTGAGACAAGTTTTGGTAAAGCAGTTTTGACTTCCAGGTGAGGCTGTATGTTTACAGACTGAATAGTCGGGTGAGACTATTTGGCTTTTACTAGCTCCCCTAGGCTGCAAATGCCAGACTGTGAGGGCTGCTGGTATCTGAGACAAGTTTTTGTAAAGCAGTTTTACTTCCAGGTGAGGCTGTATGTGTACAGACTAAATAGTCGGGTGAGACTATTTGTCTTTGACTACCTCCCCTAGGCTGTAAATGCCAGATTGGTAATGCTCCTGGTATCTGAGACAAATTTTGGTAAAGCAGTTTTGACGGCCAGGTAAGGATGTATGTTTTCAGACTAAATAGTCGGGTGAGACTATTTGGCTGTGAGTAGCTCCCCTAGGCTGCAAATACGAGATTGGCGGGGCTCCTGGTATCTGAGACAAGTTTTGGTAAAACAGATTTGACTTCCAGGTGAGACTGTATGTTTTCAGACTAAATAGTCGGGTGAGACTATTTGGCTTTGACTAGCTCCCCTAGGCTGCAATACCAGGCTGCAATGCCAAATTGGCAGGGCTCCTGGTATCTGAAACAAGTTTTGGTGAAGCAGTTTTGACTTCCAGGTGAGGCTGTATGTTTTCAGAGTAAATAGTCGGGTGAGACTATTTGGCTTTAACTAGCTCCCCTAGGCTGCACATGCCCGATTGGCAGTGCTCCTAACATCTGAGAAAAGTTTTGGTAAAGCAATTTTGGCGGCCAGGTAAGGATGTATGTTTTAAGATAAAATAGTCTGGTGAGACTATTTGGCTTTGACCTGCTCCCCTAGGCTTCAATGCCAAATTGGCAGGGCTCCTGGTATCAGAGACAAGTTTTGGTGACGCAGTTTTAACTTCCAGGTGAGGCTGTATGTTTTCAGACTAAATAGTCGGGTGAGACTATTTGGCTTTGAGTAGCTCCCCTAGGCTGCAAATACGAGATTGGCGGGGCTCCTGGTATCTGAGACAAGTTTTGGTAAAACAGATTTGACATCCAGGTGAGGCTGTATGTTTTAAGATTAAAAAGTCGGGTGAGACTATTAGGTTTTAACTAGCTCCCCTAGGCTGCAATACCAGGCTGCAATGCCAAATTGGCAGGGCTCCTGGTATCTGAAACAAGTTTTGGTGAAGCAGTTTTGACTTCCAGGTGAGGCTGTATGTTTTCAGAGTAAATAGTCGGGTGAGACTATTTGGCTTTGACTAGCTCCCCTAGGCTGCAATACCAGGCTGCAATGCCAAATTGGCAGGGCTCCTGGTATCTAAAACAAGTTTTGGTGAAGCAGTTTTGACTTCCAGGTGAGGCTGTATGTTTTCAGAGTAAATAGTCGGGTGAGACTATTTGGCTTTGACTAGCTCCCCTAGGCTGCAATACCAGGCTGCAATGCCAAATTGGCAGGGCTCCTGGTATCTGAAACAAGTTTTGGTGAAGCAGTTTTGACTTCCAGGTAAGGATGTATGTTTTAAGATAAAATAGTCTGGTGAGACTATTTGGCTTTGACCTGCTCTCCCTAGGCTTCAATGCCAAATTGGCAGGGCTCCTGGTATCAGAGACAAGTTTTGGTGACGCAGTTTTAACTTCCAGGTGAGGCTGTATGTTTTCAGACTAAATAGTCGGGTGAGACTATTTGGCTTTGAGTAGCTCCCCTAGGCTGCAAATACGAGATTGGCGGGGCTCCTGGTATCTGAGACAAGTTTTGGTAAAACAGATTTGACTTCCAGATGAGGCTGAATGTTTAAAGATTAAATAGTCGGGTGAGACTATTTGGCTTTAACTAGCTCCCCTAGGCTGCACATGCCCGATTGGCAGTGCTCCTAACATCTGAGACAAGTTTTGGTAAAGCAATTTTGGCGGCCAGATGGGCCTGTATGTTTTCAGACTAAATAGTCGGGTGAGACTATTTGGCCTTGACTAGCTCCCCTGGGCTGCAAATGCCAGATTGGCAATGCTCCTGGTATCTGAGACAAATTTTTGGTAAAGCAGTTTTGACGGCCAGGTAAGGATGTATGTTTTAAGATAAAATAGTCTGGTGAGACTATTTGGCTTTGACCTGCTCCCCTAGGCTGCAAATGCCAGATTGGCAGGGGTCCTGGTATTTGAGTCAAGTTTTGGCAAAGCAGTTTTGACTTCCATGTGAGGTTTCTTTGTTTTTAGTTTAAATAGTCGGGTGAGACTATTTGGCTGTGAGTAGCTCCCCCTAGGCTGCAAATACGAGATTGGCGGGGCTCCTTGTATCTGAGACAAGTTTTGGTAAAACAGATTTGACTTCCAGATGAGGCTGAATGTTTAAAGATTAAATAGTCGGGTGAGACTATTTGGCTTTAACTAGCTCCCCTAGGCTGCACATGCCCGATTGGCAGTGCTCCTAACATCTGAGACAAGTTTTGGTAAAACAGATTTGACTTCCAGATGAGGCTGAATGTTTAAAGATTAAATAGTCGGGTGAGACTATTTGGCTTTAACTAGCTCCCCTAGGCTGCACATGCCCGATTGGCAGTGCTCCTAACATCTGAGACAAGTTTTGGTAAAGCAATTTTGGTGGCCAGATGGGGCTGTATGTTTTAAGATGGAAAAGTCGGGTGAGACTGTTTGGCTTTGACTAGTTCCCCTAGGATGCAAATACCAGACTGTGAGGGCTGCTGGTATCAGAGACAAGTTTTGGTGACGCAGTTTTAACTTCCAGGTGAGGCTCTATGTTTTTAGTTTAAATAGTCGGGTGAGACTATTGGCTTTTACCAGCTCCCCTAGGCTGCAAATGCCAGATTGGCATGGCTCCTGGTATCTGAGTCAAGTTTTGGTAAAGCAGTTTTGACTTCCATGTGAGGCTGTATGTTTTCAGACTAAACAGTCGGGTGAGACTATTGGCTTTTACCAGCTCCCCTAGGCTGCAAATGCCAGATTGGCGGGGCTCCTGGTATCTGAGACAAGTTTTGGTAAAGCAGTTTTGACTTCCAGGTGAGGCTGAATGTTTTAAGACTAAATAGTCGGGTGAGACTATTTGGCCTTGACTAGCTCCCCTGTGCTGCAAATGCCAGATTGGCAATGCTCCTGGTATTTGTCTGAGACAAATTTTGGTAAAGCAATTTTGACGGCCAGGTAAGGATGTATGTTTTAAGATATAATAGTCTGGTGAGACTATTTGGCTTTGACCTGCTCCCCTGGGCTGCAATGCCAAATTGGCAGCGCTCCTGGTATCTGAGACAAGTTTTGGTAAAGCAGTTTTGACTTCCAGGTGAGGCTGTATGTTTTCAGACTAAATAGTCGGGTGAGACTATTTGGCTTTGACTAGCTCCCCTAGGCTGCAAATGCCAGATTGGCAGGGGTCCTGGTATCTGAGTCATGTTTTGGCAAAGCAGTTTTGACTTCCATGTGAGGCTCTATGTTTTTAGTTTAAATAGTCGGGTGAGACTATTTGGCTGTGAGTAGCTCCCCTAGGCTGCAAATACGAGATTGGCGGGGCTCCTGGTATCTGAGACATGTTTTGGTAAAACAGATTTGACTTCCAGGTGAGACTGTATGTTTTAAGACTAAAAAGTCGGGTGAGACTATTTGGCTTTAACTAGCAGCCCTTGGCTGCACATGCCCGATTGGCAGTGCTTTGGTAAAGCAATTTTGGCGGCAGATGGGGCTGTATGTTTTCAGACTAAATAGTCGGGTGAAACTATTTGGCCTTGACTAGCTCCCCTGTGCTGCAAATGCCAGATTGGCAATGCTCCTGGTATCTGAGACAAATTTTGGTAAAACAGATTTGACTTCCAGGTGAGACTGTATGTTTTAAGACTAAAAAGTCGGGTGAGACTATTTGGCTTTAACTAGCTCCCCTAGGATGCACATGCCCGATTGGCAGGGCTCCTAACATCTGAGACAAGTTTTGGTAAAGCAATTTTGGCGGCCAGATGGGGCTGTATATTTTCAGACTAAATAGTCGAGTGAGACTATTTGCCTTTGACTAGCTCCCCTATGCTGCAAATGCCACATTGTCGGTGCTCCTGGTATCCGAATCAAGTTTTGGGTAAGCACTTTTGACTTCCAAGTTTATATGAAACATATTACTTGTATTAAAGAAGTTTCTTCACACGTGCGTGATAATGTCCTATTCATGGTGTTGGGTGATTTTAATTTGCCGAACATTCACTGCCGAAAATTATCTAGTGCCCTTAGCACAGCATGATTTTATAGACTGCATGCTTGATCTTTCGTTGTTTTAAATCAATTCAATTTCTAATCATTTGAATAGAACACTTGACCTTGTATTTGTTAACGACTACCTTATTTCTAATGTGTCTAGGTACCCTCCTTTATCTCTTCCTAAGGATGTATATCATCCTACTTTAGAGATTACAATTTTCAATTGTAATCGTCTCATCTTGTGCTCATCAGCCAATAAGCCCCGCCTCTGCTTTCGCAAAGGAAATTATTCATTGCTGAATCAGCTTATTCATGCAACCGATTGGTCTTTCTTATATGACTCGGTTGATATGAATACTGCTATTACTTTTTTTTATAGCACCCTAAACTCCCTCTTAGATATGAGTATTCCCAAGTCAATTCCTTCGACTACTTCTTTCAAAACCACCCTGGTTTACTCCCAGATTGTCACATCTTAAAAACTTAAAATCTAAATATTTTAAAAAGTTTAAAAAGTCTGGTTCGTGTACAGACTTGGCTAAATATTCCATAGCCAAGTCGAACTTCTTTCTTCTGAATTCTCAATACTATGAGAATTATCTAACTCGTTGTAAAAGGCAATTTGCCCAAAATCCGAGACAGTTGTACAATTTTTTTAAACTTGAAGCGTAAATCTTCAAGTTTGCCAACTTCTTTTCTTTCGGGATGGATAAAGCTAGTAATGACTCTGATTCTGCTAACCTCTTTGCTAATTTTTTCCAATCGATCTACTCCTCAGTCTGTCCTAATAATAATTCTTATCCTTATACTATTTCTTCCTCTAGTTCTATACCTCCTCCTATTATTTCACACTCCTTTCTCCTTTTAGCTATAAACTCTTTAAGATCTTCTTACTCTCCTGGGCCTGACAATATTCCTAGTTGTCTACTCAAGGAGTGTAGCTCTTCCCTTCTTTATCCATTGCAAAAGCTTTTTAATCTATCTCTTGAATCTTCTGTCTTTCCATCTCTTTGGAAAGAATCTTATATCATTCCTCTCCACAAGAAAGGTGGAATTCGTAAAGAATCTGTCAACTACGACCAATCTGCTTGAATTTACTTCCTTGGTAAATGATGCTTTTCTTTCGAAAATGCAAACTGATGTCATTTATCCTGACTTCAGTAAGGCGTTTGACTCTGTGCACCATGACATTTTACTTTTTAAACTTGACCGAATAGGTTTCCCTCCGTCTCTTTTGCTCTGGATTAATTCTTATTTAAAAGGTAGGACCCAAAGAGTAATGCTGAGGCAGACTACCTCTAAACAAGTTCACGTTACTTCTGGTGTTCCTCAAGGTAGTCATCTTGGACCTTTACTCTTTACTCTTTTTATAAATGATCTCCCCTCTGTTATATCACATGCCCGTGTACTCATGTATGCGGATGATGTGAAACTTATTCTATCATACACTAATCCCCTACATTATTCTCGTCTACAAGACGATTTGAACGCTATGCAACTTTGGTGTTCGGCCAATCAATTGCATCTGAATTGTTCAAAGTGTATGTTTATGACATTTTATCGTACCTTATCTTGTCAGTTATACAATCGACATATACAAAAGCAACGTATACTAACAGTTAAGGATCTAGGCGTTCTTTTAAATTCTAAACTCTGTTTCAATCTTCACATAGATACCATCGTTAATGAGGCAAAAGGTGTACTTGGATTCATTAAACGATGGTCTAAAGAGTTTAACGATCCTTTTATAACGAAACTTCTGTACATCTCTCTTGTTCGCCCTATCCTTGAATACTGCTCTTGCATCTGGTCTCCGCAGTATAACAATAGCCAGGATCGTATTGAATCTGTTCAGAAGCAATTTCTGCTTTTGCCTTACGAGGTTTAAATTGGGACCCTAATCTTCGGTTGCCATCCTACTCCAGCAGGCTGCTTCTTCTTAACCTTCCGTCGTTAACCAACCGTAGGTCAATTCTCGGTGTTGTCCTTCTACATAAGTTGATAATTGGCGATATAGATTCTCCTTTTCTGCTAGGGCGTCTTGAATTCTCTGTTCCGTCTAGACCAGCCAGAAATTACCGCCCCTTATTCCTGTCTACGTGTACAACAGACTACGCTATGCACAATCATTTTCGCGTGCTATGTACAAATTATAATATTTTGCATCACGTTGTCTCTATAGAACTTTCTCTACCCCTAATAAAATCGTTGCTTTCAGGATACCTTCGGGAAGTCACTGACCATTCCCAGCTATGAGCAGGAGCATAGCTTGCCGGACAGGCTGTAAATTTTCCCCCACCAGGTCGGTGATTTCCCATTACTTTTCCCATTACTTTTCTCTCTGTAACAATCTTCTTACTTTATTTTTTCTTATTTAGTGTATTTTATTAATTAATATAGCAAACTAAGATTATTTTTAATTTTACTTAAGAACACTTTTTCCTACTTACACCCTTCTGCTCAGATGTAGGCTCTAATAGCGTCACTAACAAATTTAGCTGTGAAAAGGGACAGCTGGCCGGACTGGCAACTAAAACACCTCCATCGGTCGGTGATGCTATTTAGAGAACTGTGTTATCTAACTAGGCTTTTAGCATATAATTCCATTATGTATTGTATGTAAAGTCTACTGAATAATGAGGAAGACACTCGTTTTGTCGACCATTAATAAATAAATAAATAAATGAGGCTGTATGTTTTAAGACTAAATAGTCAGGTGAGACTATTTGGCTTTGACTAGCTCCCCTAGGCTGCAAATGCCAGATTGGCGGGGCTCCTTGTATCTGAGACAAGTTTTGGTAAAGCAGATTTGACTTCCAGGTGAGGCTGTATGTTTTAAGACTAAATAGTCGGGTGAGACTATTTGGCTTTGACTAGCTCCCCTAGGCTGCAAGTGCCAGATTGGCAGGGCTCCTGGTATCTGAGACAAGTTTTGGTGAAGTAGTTTTAACTTCCAGGTGAGGCTGTATGTTTTCAGACTAAATAGACTGGTGAGACTATATGGCTTTGACTAGCACCCCTAGGCTGCAAATGCCAGATTTGGCAGGCGTTCTGGTATCTGAGTCAAGTTTTGGCAAATAGTTTTGACTTCCATGTGAGGGTGTATGTGTACAGACTGATAGTCGGGTGAGACTATTTGGCTTTAACTAGCTCCCCTAGGCTGCAAATGCCAGATTGTGAGGGCTGCTGGTATCTGAGTCAAGTTTTGGCAAAGCAGTTTTGACTTCCATGTGAGGCTCTATGTTTTTAGTTTAAAAAGTCGGGTGAGACTATTTGGCTTTGAGTAGCTCCCCTAGGCTGCAAGTACGAGATTGGCGGGGCTCCTGGTATCTGAGACAAGTTTTGGTAAAACAGATTTGACATCCAGGTGAGGCTGTATGTTTTAAGACTAAATAGTCGGGTGAGACTATTTGGCTTTGACTAGCTCCCCTAGGCTGCAAGTGCCAGATTGGCAGGGCTCCTGGTATCTGAGACAAGTTTTGGTGAAGCAGTTTTAACTTCCAGGTGAGGCTGTATGTTTTCAGACTAAATAGACTGGTGAGACTATATGGCTTTGACTAGAACCCCTAGGCTGCAAATGCCAGATTTGGCAGGCGTCCTGGTATCTGAGTCAAGTTTTGGCAACGTAGTTTTGACTTCCATGTGAGGGTGTATGTGTACAGACTGATAGTCGGGTGAGACTATTTGGCTTTAACTAGCTCCCCTAGGCTGCAAATGCCAGATTGTGAGGGCTGCTGGTATCTGAGTCAAGTTTTGGCAAAGCAGTTTTGACTTCTTTGTGAGGCTCTATGTTTTTAGTTTAAAAAGTCGGGTGAGACTATTTGGCTTTGAGTAGCTCCCCTAGGCTGCAAATACGAGATTGGCGGGGCTCCTGGTATCTGAGACAAGTTTTGGTAAAACAGATTTGACATCCAGGTGAGGCTGTATGTTTAAAGATTAAAAAGTAGGGTGAGACTATTAGGCTTTAACTAGCTCCCCTTGGCTGCACATGCCCGATTTGCAGTGCTCCTAACATCTGAGACAAGTTTTAGTAAAGCAATTTTGGCGGCCAGATGGGGCTGTATGTTTTCAGACTAAATAGTCGGGTGAGACTATTTGGCCTTGACTAGCTCCACTGGGCTGCAAATGCCAGATTGGCAATGCTCCTGGTATCTGAGACAAATTTTGGTGAAGCAATTTTGACGGCCAGGTAAGGATGTATGTTTTAAGATAAAATAGTCTGGTGAGACTATTTGGCTTTGACTTGTTCCCCTAGGCTGCAAATACCAGATTGGCAGGGATCCTGCTATCTGAGACATGTTTTGGTGAAGCAGTTTTGACTTCCAGCTGAGGCTGAATGTTTTAAGACTAAATAGTCGGGTGAGACTATTTGGCTTTGACTAGCTCCCCTAGGCTGCAAGTGCCAGATTGGCAGGGCTCCTGGTATCTGAGACAAGTTTTGGTGAAGCAGTTTTAACTTCCAGGTGAGGCTGTATGTTTTCAGACCAAATGGTCGGGTGAGACTATTTGGCTTTGACTAGCTCCCCTAGGCTGCAAGTGCCAGATTGGCAGGGCTCCTGGTATCTGAGACAAGTTTTGGTGAAGCAGTTTTAACTTCCAGGTGAGGCTGTATGTTTTCAGAGTAAATAGTCGGGTGAGACTATTTGGCTTTGACTAGCTCCCTAGGCTGCAAATGCCAGATTATCGGGGCTCCTGGTATCTGAGACCAAGTTTTTGTGAAGCAATTTTGGTAGCCAGATGGGGCTGTATGTTTTAAGATGTAAAAGTCGGGTGAGACTGTTTGGCTTTGACTTATTCCCCTAGGCTGCAAATACCAGATTCGGGCTCCTGGTATCTAAGACATGTTTTGGTAAAGCAGTTTTGACTTCCAGGTAAGGATGTATGTCTTATGATAAAATAGTCTGGTGAGGCTATTTGGGTTTGACCTTTGGTGAAGCAGTTTTAACTTCCAAGTGAGGCTGTATGTTTTCAGACTAAATAGACTGGTGAGACATTTGGCTTTGACTAGCTCCCCTAGGCTACAAATACCAGATTGGCAATGCTCCTAGTATCTGAGACAAATTTAGGTAAAGCAGTTTTGACGGCCAGGTAAGGCTGTATGTTTTAAGATAAAATAGTCTGGTGAGACTATTTGGCTTTGTAATGCTTCGCTAGGCTGCAATGCCAATTTGGCAGGACTCCTGGTATCTGAGACAAGTTTTGGTGAAGCAGTTTTAACTTCCAGGTGAGGCTGTATGTTTTCAGACCAAATGGTCGGGTGAGACTATTTGGCTTTGACTAGCTCCCCTAGGCTGCAAGTGCCAGATTGGCAGGGCTCCTGGTATCTGAGACAAGTTTTGGTGAAGCAGTTTTAACTTCCAGGTGAGGCTGTATGTTTTCAGAGTAAATAGTCGGGTGAGACTATTTGGCTTTGACTAGCTCCCATAGGCTGCAAATGCCAGATTATCGGGGCTCCTGGTATCTGAGACAAGTTTTTGTGAAGCAATTTTGGTAGCCAGATGGGGCTGTATGTTTTAAGATGTAAAAGTCGGGTGAGACTGTTTGGCTTTGACGTGTTCCCCTAGGCTGCAAATACCAGATTGGCGGGGCTCCTGGTATCTAAGACATGTTTTGGTAAAGCAGTTTTGACTTCCAGGTAAGGATGTATGTCTTATGATAAAATAGTCTGGTGAGGCTATTTGGGTTTGACCTGCTCCACTAGGCTGCAATGCCAAATTGGCAGGGCTCATGGTACCTGAGACAAGTTTTGGTGAAGCAGTTTTAACTTCCAGGTGAGGCTGTATGTTTTCAGACTAAATAGACTGGTGAGACTATTTGGCTTTGACTAGCTCCCCTAGGCTGCAAATACCAGATTGGCAATGCTCCTGGTATCTGAGACAAGTTTTGGTAAAGCAGTTTTGACTTTCAGGTAAGGATGTATGTTTTATGATAAAATAGTCTGGTGAGGCTATTTGGCTTTGACCTGCTCCCCTAGGCTGCAATGCCAAATTTGGCTCCTGGTATCTGAGACAAGTTTTGGTGAAGCAGTTTTAACTTCCAGGTGAGGCTGTATGTTTTCAGACTAAATAGACTGGTGAGACATTTGGCTTTGACTAGCTCCCCTAGGCTGCAAATACCAGATTGGCAATGCTCCTGGTATCTGAGACAAGTTTTGGTAAAGCAGTTTTGACTTCCAGGTGAGGCTGAATGTTTTAAGACTAAATAGTCGGGTGAGACTATTTGGCTTTAACTAGCGCCTCTAGCCTGCACATACCCGATTGGCAATGCTCCTGGTATCTGAGACAAGTTTTGGTAAAGCAGTTTTGACGGCCAGGTAAGGCTGTATGTTTTAAGATAAAAAAGTCTGGTGAGACTATTTGGCTTTGTAATGCTTCGCTAGGCTGCAATGCCAATTTGGCAGGACTCCTGGTATCTGAAACGAGTTTTGGTGAAGCAGTTTTGACTTCCAGCTGAGGCTGTATGTTTGAAGACTAAATAGACGGGTGAGGCTATTTGGCTTTGAGTAGCTCCCCTAGGCTGCAAATACCAGATTGGCAATGCTCCTAGTATCTGAGACAAATTTTGGTAAAACAGTTTTGACGGCCAGGTAAGGCTGTATGTTTTAAGATAAAATAGTCTGGTGAGACTATTTGGCTTTGTAATGCTTCGCTAGGCTGCAATGCCAATTTGGCAGGACTCCTGGTATCTGAAAAGAGTTTTGGTGAATCAGTTTTGACTTCCAGCTGAGGCTGTATATTTTAAGATGGAAAAGTCGGATGAGACTGTTTGGCTTTGACTTGTTCCCCTAGGCTGCAAATGCCAGATTGTCGGGGCTCCTGGTATCTGAGACAAGTTTTGGTAAAGCAGATTTGACTTCCAGGTGAGGCTGTATGTTTTAAGACTAAATAGTCGGGTGAGACTATTTGGCTTTGACTAGCTCCCCTAGGCTGCAAATGCCAGATTGGCAATGCTCCTGGTATCTGAGACAAATTTTGGTAAAGCAGTTTTGACTTTCAGGTAAGGATGTATGTTTTATGATAAAATAGTCTGGTGAGGCTATTTGGCTTTGACCTGCTCCCCTAGGCTGCAATGCCAAATTTGCAGGGCTCCTGGTATCTGAGACAAGTTTTGGTGAAGCAGTTTTAACTTCCAAGTGAGGCTGTATGTTTTCAGACTAAATAGACTGGTGAGACATTTGGCTTTGACTAGCTCCCCTAGGCTACAAATACCAGATTGGCAATGCTCCTAGTATCTGAGACAAATTTAGGTAAAGCAGTTTTGACGGCCAGGTAAGGCTGTATGTTTTAAGATAAAATAGTCTGGTGAGACTATTTGGCTTTGTAATGCTTCGCTAGGCTGCAATGCCAATTTGGCAGGACTCCTGGTATCTGAGACAAGTTTTGGTGAAGCAGTTTTGACTTCCAGCTGAGGCTGTATGTTTTTAGTTTAAATAGTCGGGTGAGACTATTTGGCTTTGAGTAGCTCCCCTAGGCTGCAAATACCAGACTGGCAATGCTCCTAGTATCTGAGACAAATTTTGGTAAAGCAGTTTTGACGGCCAGGTAAGGCTGTATGTTTTAAGATAAAAAAAGTCTGGTTAGACTATTTGGCTTTGAAATGCTTCGCTAGGCTGCAATGCCAAATTGGCAGGGCTCCTGGTATCTGAATCAAGTTTTGGTGAAGCAGTTTTGACTTCCATGTGAGGCTGTATGTTTTCAGACTAAATAGTCGGGTGAGACTATTTGGCTTTGACTAGCTCCCCTAGGCTGCAAATGCCAGATTGGCAGGGCTCCTGGTATCTGAGACAAGTATTGGTAAAGCAGTTTTGACTTCCAGGTGAGACTGTATGTTTTAAGACTAAAAGTCGGGTGAGACTATTTGGCTTTAACTAGCTCCCTTAGGTTGCACATGCCCGATTGGCAGGGCTCCTGGTATCTGAGACAAGTTTTGGTGACGCAATTTTACTTCCAGGTGAGGCTGTATGTTTCAAGATGGAATAGTTGGGTGAGACTTTTTGGCTTCCGCATGCTCCCCTAGGTTACAATGCCAAATAGGCAGGGCTCCTGGTATCTGAGACAAGTTTTGCTGAAGCAGTTTTGACTTCCAGGTGAGGCTGTATGTTTTAAGACTAAATAGTCGGGTGAGACTATTTGGCTTTAACTAGCTCCCCTAGGCTCCAAAAGCCAGATTGGCAGGGATCCTGGTATCTGAGTCAAGTTTTGGCAAAGCAGTTTTGACTTCCATGTGAGGCTGTATGTTTTACAGACTGAATAGTCGGGTGAGACTATTTGGCTTTGATTAGCTCCCCTAGGCTGCAAATGCCAGACTGTGAGGGCTCCTGGTATCTGAGACAAGTTTTGGTGAAGCAGGTTTACTCCCAGGTGAGGCTGTATGTTTTAAGACTAAATAGTCGGGTGAGACTATTTGGCTTTGACTAGCTCCCCTAGGCTGCAAATACCAGATTGGCAATGCTCCTGGTATCTCAGACAAATTTTGGTGAAGCAGTTTTGACGGCCAGGTAAGGCTGTATGTTTTAAGATAAAATAGTCTGGTCAGACTATTTGGCTTTCTAATGCTTCGCTAGGCTGCAATGCCAATTTGGCAGGGCTCCTGGTATCTGTTTTAAGACTAAATAGTTCGGGTGAGACTATTTGGCTTTGACTTTTGCTCCCCTAGGCTGCAAATACCAGATTAGCAATGCTCCTGGTATCTCAGACAATTTTTGGTGAAGCAGTTTTGACGGCCAGGTAAGGCTGTATGTTATAAGATAAAATAGTCTGGTGAGACTATTTGGCTTTGTAACTGCTTCCCCTAGGCTGCAATGCCAATTTGGCGGGGCTCCTGGTATCTGAGACAAGTTTTGGTAAAGCAGATTTGACTACCAGGTGAGGCTGTATGTTTTAAGACTAAATAGTCGGGTGAGACTATTTGGCTTTGACTAGCTCCCCTAGGCTGCAATGCCAATTTGGCGGGGCTTCTGGTATCTGAGACAAGTTTTGGTAAAAAAGATTTGACTTCCAGGTGAGGCTGTATGTTTTAAGATAAAATAGTCTGGTGAGACTATTTGGCTTTGTAATGCTCCCCTAGGCTGCAATGCCAATTTGGCGGGGCTCCTCTAACCTCTGAGACAAGTTTTGGTGAAGCAATTTTGGCGGCCAGATGGGGCTGTATATTTTCAGACTAAATAGTCGGGTGAAACCATTTGGCTTTGACTAGCTCCCCTAGGCTGCAAATGCCAGATTGGCAATGCTCCTGGTATCTGAGACAAATTTTGGTGAAGCAGTTTTGACTTCAAGGTAAGGCTGTATGTTTAAGACTAAATAGTCGGGTGAGACTATTTGGCTTTGACCTGCTCCCCTAGGCTGCAAATGCCAGATTGGCAGATGCTCCAAGTATCTGAGACAAATTTTGGTAAAGCAGTTTTGACAGCCAGGTGAGGCTGTATGTTTTCAGACTAAATAGTCCGGTGAGACTATTTGGCTTTGACTAGCTCCCCTAGGTTGCAAATGCCAGATTGGTAATGCTCCTGGTATCTAAGACAAATTTTGGTAAAGCAGTTTTGACGGCCAGGTAAGGATGTATGTTTTAAGATAAAATAGTCTGGTGAGACTATTTGGCTTTGACCTGCTTCCCCTAGGCTGCAATGCCAAATTAGCAGGGGGCTCCTAGTCTCTGAGACAAGTTTTGGTGACGCAGTTTTAACTTCCAGGTGAGGCTGTATGTTTTCAGGCTAAATAGTCGGGTGAGACTATTTGCCTTTGACTAGCTCCCCTAGGCTGCAAATACCAGATTGGCAATGCTCCTAGTATCTGAGACAAGTTTTGTGAAGCAGTTTTTATTTCCATGTGAGGCTGTATGTTTACAGACTGAATAGTCTGGTGAGCCTATTTGGCTTTTAACTAGCTCCCTTAGGCTGCAAAAGCCAGATTGGCGGGGCTCCTGGTATCTGAGACAAGTTTTGGTAAAGCAGTTTTGACTTCCAAGTGAGGCTGTATGTTTTAAGACTAAATAGTCGGGTGAGACTATTTGGCTTTAACTAGCTCCCCTAGCCTGCACATACCCGATTGGCAATGCTCCTGGTATCTGAGACAAGTTTTGGTAAAGCAGTTTTGACTTCCAGGTGAGGCTGTACGTTTTCAGACTAAATAGTCGGGTGAGACTATTTGGCTTTGACTAGCTCCCCTAGGCTGCAAATGCCAAATTGGCAGATCTCCTGGTATCTGAGACAAGTTTTGGTGACGCAGTTTTAACTTCCAGGTGAGGCTGTATATTTTGTAGCACGCAGAAGGGTATATATGCGATCTTGTGCCCTTTTCAAAAGGCCACCAGCTTCGTGCGGTTTATGTTCTTCCGCAGAGGTGAAGAGATTCGGAAGGTGTGCACTTCTAGCGTTGCTCTAAACTATGCTCGTCGGATTTGGCGTGGGTCTTTTCCTCTTCCCTTCACATATCACTCCTTTTGTGCTCAGAGAGGTTAAGTGCACTGACTGTATACTAATAAGATGAAGGGGCCAATAGGGTGTATTCGGGCTGTACCCACGTACAGAATTAATATAAATGAGAACGGCGGACTGTTATGTGAGAATTTCAGTGGTTAGGGTGCGGTAGGTGTTGATCGCTCCCTATTCTTTACCCTCCCAACCTTGGTAACTCGTGATTAACTTGGGTGGTTACCCCTTTACTAATGTTTTATTTAATTCAACATAAACAATATGACTTCAGCGTAGGATCGTACCGGCGACGGACCTTTCTATACAATTTACCGGTACATTTTAATTAAACTAAACTTCAGATAACAATCATATGATCCATATAGGAATGCTTCATTCTTTAACATTTCCTTATTTTCTTTTGCCTAAACTACGGTGTAACAGGGCGGTGTTAAACTATTATATATGTTAATACACGAGCATTCCGAGTGCGATAAAGCCGGTTAAATAATTCGTTCGCCAATAATAGGCCGTACTCACTGTAAGTTATATTTAGACTTGTCACTCACTGTTATATCCATCGGTGCAGGTTCGTTGGGCCCATCGAAAGTGCAGTTGGTGTGGTGCTTTAAAACTTTTTGGTAGCTGTGCATAAAGAAAATTATTTAAACGGAAATCGCTGCTACGGCTAATGCTACTATGTACTCACAGGAAATTTGTATATTAAGGTTACATTACAAAAAAAAATATAAAGAAAGCAAAGAAAATAATTAAAATCTAAGAATCCAAACTCAGACTGGCTGGCCTCCAGACAACATCAAACAGCTGATAATCCTATGCGGCTTGACGACGGATAATTCCAACTAGAACGCATGCGCGCGAGACATCGAACGAGCTAGACTATTCGATTGCGGTTAACTCTATTTCGTTTCCCAATTAAAGACTTCTCTTCAAATCCTTTGTGTCCCACCTACGCTTCACGCTATCAAGCGCGGCTATACTCTGCCGAGTAGGATAAGGTATGCAAGACACAACTCGGTCGTTTTAAGCGTTAGACAAATATATAGCGATGAAAAGGGCCGGTGTAAACTTTAAGTTGAGCCAACAGCGCCTCAGCCGGTGTGAACTTTAAGTTGAGTATGGGGCTCTTTCGGCCGGTCGCCGAATTATGCTTAATGTTTAGAGCGCGGGGGCGCCGTTAGCAGACCGGCCGATATCTGGGCTTGGTGGCCGCTGCTAACGCTCCCTGTAAAAAGGTGGATCTACGTTAAGCAGTTCTGACTGTCTTTCATGGAAAAGTATCACCTGTTCCAACACTATGTCGCGTTCGCGAATACTTCTTAACCAAATACGCTTGTCTTCAATTTTGATTATAACCGAAAAAGTTTAACACGTGTAATCTTAGCAATGTTACTTAGAAAAATGAGCAGACGTTATGACTCCGTTGCGTCTGTTCGTTTTCACAGCTCAAAACGAAGTGAACGAGGTGACCGCGTGGATAACTCACTTTGGCTATACAACTGATACGCAACGCCCGCTACATTTGTCGCTTGTGATATTTAACGGAACTATGGCGTGATTGCTTGTCTTATTCTTTGATGCCGTTTCTTGTCGCTTTACGTATAGGGTGCGAAACTGATGCGAGGAGATGCAACTAACACAACCGCCGAGGCGTGGGAGCTAGATGACATTAGGCTGACCACCTCGAGAGATAATACTTTACTTTAGTTGCTGGGTATATACGACTTAATATTAAAAGTTTAATTTTTCAAACTTTACTGGCCCCCACACCACAGTTAATACTACGAGAGTCTCAACTGGAGGAGATGTTACCTGAAAAAGGGTCAGTAACTTCGTTTATCAGTCGGTCTATAGTTTTATGTCTTTTAAGTGATACACTCCAATAGATTTGTTGTTTTCATTTGACAGTTCATAATACGTCGGACTTAATTTCTTGACAACCCTAGCTTTATTGAAGGCTGGGGCGAGTTTGCTACTAAACTTTTTGCTTGCATTACTTTGTGCAAACCCACGTGCGTAAACAATATCGCCTTCGTTTAGTTTTATCGTGCGGCTGCGCAAATTATAGGTTTTCGCGTTAGCTGCATGCGCTTTGGAGATGTTACTTTTAGCTTTCGCGCGCACTAGTTGCAATAGATCAGGTGTTTTTAAGGAAGTGTCGTCTGTAACTAAGTTTACTTTTCTAAGAAGTTCGTAGTCTTTACCATTCATGATCATATTCTGGCCAAAGCACAAAAAAGTATGGTGGAAATCCTGTACTACGATGCACACTAGACCTCAGTGATCCGCTAATTTCATTCAGATACTTGTCCCAGCTTGTGTGATCCTTTCCTACATATGCGCGTATAGCTGCTAATATGGAACGGTTCAATCGCTCGCTTGCATTCGCCTGTGGAGAATAATTTGCGGTGCAGATATGTGACGTGCCGAAGCGAGTTAAAAACGCTTCGAAGTAGCCAGATTTGAATTGGGACCCATTATCTGTTAAAATGGATTCGGGTACTCCAAATGTGTAAAATACATGATTCTCTAAGAACTCACAGATTCTGTTAGACGTTAACTTTTTCAACGGGTGCAGGAAGTGAAACTTCGTGTGGTGGTCGACAATGACTAAAAGACCGATGTTTCCATTCTTTGATCGTGGGTATGGACCTAATAGATCCATGTACAATTTTTGGAATGGTCTCTCCGATGTCATAGGTTTGCCCATTGGTGGCCTCAGAACAGTATTAGGACTTTTTGTTGACTTGCAAGTGGAACAATTGGATATATAGTCACGAATTTGCGTTACCATACCGGGCCAAAAGAGATGTCGCTTTAACTTTTCTACCATTTTGCCGATTCCGAGGTGAGCTGAATCCGCCGGATTGTGGGCTCGATATAAGACCTGTTCTCTCAAGTTGACTGGAACCCAAAGCTTCCAACAGTCTGACCTAGCTATATCATCCTCTTTTGAGGGTTCAGTTCGCTTATATACAAATTTATCGACAACCTTTAGGTCTGGTAACTTATGCTGGTTATCATTTATGTATTATTTATTAATTCTAGATATTCCTGGGAAGTAAATTCTTTGGACGATACGTCAATAATTGGTCCAAAATTCAAAAGTTCGCAAATGTCGGCTTCGTACCTCCGAGACAGGGTATCGGCAACGACGTTTTGCGATCCGCTACGATGTTTTATTTCGAATGAAAAGCCTTGCAATCGGATCGACCATCTGGCCAAGCGCCCTGATAGATCCTTTTGCCTCATTAGCCACTGTAAAGAAGCGTGATCTGTAACTACCGTAAATTCTTGTCCTTCAATGTAGGCTCGGAATTTATTTATTCCTTTAATGACTGCCAAGCATTCGAGTTCGGTGACTGAATAATTTCGTTGAGCTTTAGACAATTTTTCGGACATATATGCAATTGGTAACTCGACGCCGTCATCATTTGCTTGGGCCAACACACAGCCAAGACCATGCAGGCTTGCATCACACAATAATATAAAGGGTTTCGAAAAACAAGGCGTCCTCAAAACAGGTGCAGATGTCAACTTGTGTTTCAATAGTTCAAAGGCTTCTTTCGCTTCCGAATTCCAATTCATTGGTTTATTCTTTTTCAGAAGTTCAGTTAAGGGAAAGGTTATCGCAGCGTAGTTTTCTACAAACCGTCGATACCATCCGGCGAGACCTAAGAATCGTCTCAATTGCTTCACCGTGGTTGGGACTGGGAATTCATTGATCGCCTTAACCTTGCCAGGGTCGACTTTGAGCTGTCCATGGCCGATGATGAATCCTAGATATTTTATCTCTGTCATACAAAATTTGGACTTGGCTATATTAATGGTCAAGTTCGCCTTACGAAGATATATACCTATTTCTTCTAACAGAATCATGTGCGAAACAAAGTCGTCGGAAAGAACCAAGTGATCGTCCAAATATACAAATACTCTTGTTCGTAGACTTGCTGGGATTACTTGATCCATGAGCCTGCATAGAGTCTGTGCGGCATTACATAGTCCGAAAGGCATCACTTTATATTGGTACAAGGGCCTGTTTGGTATTGTAAACGCCGTGCATAGTCTAGACTTTTTATCAAGCGGGATTTGCCAAAATGCATGCTTCATGTCGAGACCAGTGATGAAACGAGCGGGAGGCAAGCGACTAAGAATGCCGTCTACATGTGGTAGCGGGTACGCGTCTTTCAGCGTCAGCTTGTTCAGTTCTCTGGAATCTAGGCACAAACGGACTTTCTCTCCCTTCTGTACTAATACGCAATTGCTGCTCCATGGACTCTTCGATTCTTCTATCACGTCTAGTGCCAGCATGTTTTCGATTTCGGCAAACATAAGTTTTTCTTTGGCAGGGGACACTGGCCAATGACGCTGCTTGACTGGCTTAGCATCAGCGACGTCGATGTTATGCTCTATTAAGTGTGTGCGTCCCAAGCCTTCTTTCTCGTAAGAGGGTAGCTCGCTAATCACCGAAGTGAGTTTGCGCTGCTGAGCTGCTGAGAGAGAATGCATTTTCGCGCTAATTATTGTGTTATCATCTCGACCTACATCTAGTTCTGCCACCGATTCTGAGGGAAGATCAATGATTCTATTAAGTAAACCAAAATCTCTCCAGAAATCGATTCCCAAGTAACAGTTTTGTTCTAGGTCCGGTATTACAAAGAATTCTACTGGTTTAGTTTGGTTGCGATAAGTTATTTCCACGACAAGTCTGCCAACTACAGAACATTTGGCGTTATTGGCTGTTCTGATTTGCCCAGAACACTTATGTAGCTGTGGATGTCTGATGAACTTTTGTGCGGCTACGCCGCCAATGCAGCTTATAGTTGCACCTGAGTCTAAAAGAGCGGTATAACTATTATCGTCGATTTTGATATCGGTGTACAATCGGTTATCTGAATTCAAGAATACGGCGGAAATAAGCTTTTTACGGCTCTCTTCTACCTTTTTCCAGAAAGACCTCATTCGCAAGGTTGAACGTCGGGGTTTTCGAATCAATACACAACTGTCTACGTCTCCGAAGATGCGTTTTCTGACTGAGACATACTGGGCTGCTCGAACTTGGTATGGTTGGTGATTCTCTAGTTTAGCTTGAGTTATCTGGCATGGTGGATTACATGGTCTATATGAAATCGAATTTGTGATTTCGGTCTGAGTACTACAATCTACTTTTAATGGTTCGGATGCGACAGCTTTTTGTTGGCTGACGCATCCCTTCTGCGGTTTTCCGACGGGTTACATGTTGGGCATTTTGGCTTATAGGTGTTCTTCATCCCACATCCATAACAAAAGATGATACGCGCCTCAAGACAATCCTCGAACCGATGGCCTGACTTTGCGCAGTTCCAGCACTTCATTTGCTTGTGCTGCAGCGCTGAAACTTCGTCTAGTTCTTCGGCGTCCGACCCATTATCGAGCTGGGAGACAGAAGAGCGTTGGGGAAAAAATATTTTTCACTGATTGGGGCTTAACTTGTTTGGAAAATTGCTCGTGAGTGCGAATTGCTTCTCTTAAACGCGCTAGGGTGTTTATGCCTAAGTGCATTAGCTCGTAACGTAGATGGGGCTTTGAGTGACGGATGAGAAGTCGTACTAACGATTCTTCTGAAATTATGGTTTTTAGGCGAGACACAAGTCTCTCGACTTGGAACTGATATTCCTCGAAGCTCTCCTTGTCGCCTTGACGTCTGCTGTTAATTGCCTCCCAGATATCCATATCTGTATCAATGTCATCAAATTTCTTTCTAAACTCTCTACAAAACTCGTCCCAAGTAAACTGAGGGCAAGCACGATGAAATCTCCAATACCACTCGACGGCTTTCCCACCGAAGAAAAGGTGTAAGTGATCGCATAGAAGCTGATAGTCCCCGTTTAAATTCTGTTGAGCTAGTGCTCGAACTCTGTAGAGAAACTCGTCTGTTTGCAGACCATCTCTAGCTGCATCGAACTTGATTCGCCAACTCTGAATAATGTTTGGAACTTTGTCTGGCAGAACCGAAGCGTTTGGTCTCCTGGCGTTGCCATTGTATTGGTTATTGATATGACCTGAACTTGAGTTTGTATTCTGGTTCCGGTCTGCTATAAAAACTGGTTCACCAGGTGGAGTAAACACTCTTTCTCGACCCGAGCGATGACTATTACTGTCAACCTGACGTGTCGACAACTTTCCTTGAATCAATGCTGTCAGGTCCTGCATGAGCTGTTGCTGTTGATGCTGCATAGCGGCCTGAATTATTTGGTTTATATCTTCCATACTTTGTGTTTTAGGGGCTTCGTGAGACACGCTTGCCTCACTCGCGCAAATGTTTGGCAGCGGCGCCAGTTGGCTCCGCTGTTGGGATCTGGTCACCATTCCGCGGCGCTGTACCGCGTTACTAATTCTGCTTGTTCTGCCTCTACCTCGATTGCTGGTACTGCTGTTTTCCAATGCTTCCTCATGCGTAGCAATGTCGACTAACTGATCAGCAGCGGATAATTCAGCTTGCAAGTTGTTATTTGATAGAGCCAACTGATTAAATGTACAGAGCCTTTTGCAAGTTGGGCAGTGGTTAGATTCTCTTAAAGACTCGGTAATACATGGGTAATGAAATTTATGTTTACATGGCGAAACTGCGGTTAAATCAGCTTCATTTAAGGGTTGGTCGCAAATATTACAAATTGCATCTTGTTCGCTCAATATATCTGTCAGGTTCTCACTACTGTGACGAACTGCCATTTTTTTTTTTTTTTTTTTTTTTTACTTTAAACTGAACTGTTAATAATAAATTCGGTCCGCACCTTCCGACTCCATGCTGGTCATATTGTTATCCCAACTGGATAATCTCACATAACGTCGCCAATACCGGAAACTACTGATATTTCTAATTGCTGAGGTCGGGTTCGTATTTAACGGTCAACTATTAATAAGTTGCTTTTCCGCATAATTACGCGACCTAATGTTGCGTTCGTTACCCCAGAATCGAGATGCATATTGTTGTCCGTGAATCTATTCACTCTGGTCGAACTATTCGTAATAGGTATCGCCATTCCTAGAGACGATGATTCATTCCTACAAACGGTTCGATACAACCTGGGTAACTGGGTGAATTCTATGACTTAAAAGTTATCCCTGAAATATGATTCGATTCGGTCGACTAATCCGTAAGCACTCGAATTATAATCGTTTCTCCAGAAAACAGTCTCATAAGACAGGTATGGAAAACTTCAAATCATAAAATTACGGAATTTAGTAAATGTTAAATATGTTATTTAATGGGTGAAAGTTGGGAGCTATAATGTCGGGCTTATTTCTCCTAGCCGTTCGGGCCCCACGTTGGGCGCCACTTTCTGTAGCATGCAGAAGGGTATATATGCGATCTTGTGCCCTTTTCAAAAGGCCACCAGCTTCGTACGGTTGATGTTCTTCCGCAGAGGTGAAGAGATTCGGAAGGTGTGCACTTCCAGCGTTGCTCTAAACTATGCTCGTCGGATTTGGCGTGGGTCTTTTCCTCTTCCCTTCACATATCACTCCTTTTGTGCTCAGAGAGGTTAAGTGCACTGACTGTATACTAATAAGATGAAGGGCCAATAGGGTGTATTCGGGCTGTACCCACGTACAGAATTAATATAAATGAGAACGGCGGACTGTTATGTGAGAATTTCAGTGGTTAGGGTGCGGTAGGTGTTGATCGCTCCCTATTCTTTACCCTCCCAACCTTGGTAACTCGTGATTAACTTGGGTGGTTGCCCCTTTACTAATGTTTTATTTAATTCAACATAAACAATATGACTTCAGCGTACGATCGTACCGGCGACGGACCTTTCTATACAATTTACCGCTACATTTTAATTAAACTAAACTTCAGATAACAATCATATGATCCATATAGGAATGCTTCATTCTTTAGCATTTCCTTATTTTCTTTTGCCTAAACTACGGTGTAACAGGGCGGTGTTAAACTATTATATATGTTAATACACGAGCATTCCGAGTGCGATAAAGCCGGTTAAATAATTCGTTCGCCAATAATAGGCCGTACTCACTGTAAGTTATATTTAGACTTGTCACTCACTGTTATATCCATCGGTGCAGGTTCGTTGGGCCCATCGAAAGTGCAGTTGGGGTGGTGCTTTAAAACTTTTGGTAGCTGTGCATAAAGAAAATTATTTAAACGGAAATCGCTGCTACGGCTAATGCTACTATGTACTCACAGGAAATTTGTATATTAAGGTTACATTACAAAAAAAAATATAAAGAAAGCAAAGAAAATAATTAAAATCTAAGAATCCAAACTCAGACTGGCTGGCCTCCAGACAACATCAAACAGCTGATAATCCTATGCGGCTTGACGACGGATAATTCCAACTAGAACGCATGCGCGCGAGACATCGAACGAGCTAGACTATTCGATTGCGGTTAACTCTATTTCGTTTCCCAATTAAAGACTTCTCTTCAAATCCTTTGTGTCCCACCTACGCTTCACGCTATCAAGCGCGGCTATACTCTGCCGAGTAGGATAAGGTATGCAAGACACAACTCGGTCGTTTTAAGCGTTAGACAAATATATAGCGATGAAAAGGGCCGGTGTAAACTTTAAGTTGAGCCAACAGCGCCTCAGCCGGTGTGAACTTTAAGTTGAGTATGGGGCTCTTTCGGCCGGTCGCCGAATTATGCTTAATGTTTAGAGCGCGGGGGCGCCGTTAGCAGACCGGCCGATATCTGGGCTTGGTGGCCGCTGCTAACGCTCCCTGTAAAAGGTGGATCTACGTTAAGCAGTTCTGACTGTCTTTCATGGAAAAGTATCACCTGTTCCAACACTGTGTCGCGTTCGCGAATACTTCTTAACCAAATACGCTTGTCTTCAATTTTGATTATAACCGAAAAAGTTTAACACGTGTAATCTTAGCAATGTTACTTAGAAAAATGAGCAGACGTTATGACTCCGTTGCGTCTGTTCGTTTTCACAGCTCAAAACGAAGTGAACGAGGTGACCGCGTGGATAACTCACTTTGGCTATACAACTGATACGCAACGCCAGCTACATTTGTCGCTTGTGATATTTAACGGAACTATGGCGTGATTGCTTGTCTTATTCTTTGATGCCGTTTCTTGTCGCTTTACGTATAGGGTGCGAAACTGATGCGAGGAGATGCAACTAACACAACCGCCGAGGCGTGGGAGCGAGATGACATTAGGCTGACCACCTCGAGAGATAATACTCTACTTTAGTTGCTGGGTATATACGACTTAATATTAAAAGTTTAATTTTTCAAACTTTACTGGCCCCCACAGCTGTATGTTTTAAGATAAAATAGTCTGGTGACTCTATTTGGCTTTGTAATGCTTCGCTAGGTTGCAATGCCAATTTGGCGGGCTTCTGGTATCTGAGACAAGTTTTGGTAAAACAGATTTGACTTCCAGGTGAGACTGTATGTTTTAAGACTAAATAGTCGGGTGAAACTATTTGGCTTTGACTAGCTCCCCTAGGCTGCAAATGCCAGATTGGCAATGCTCCTGGTATCTGAGACAAATTTTGGTGAAGCAGTTTTGACAGCCAGGTGAGACTGTATGTTTTAAGACTAAATAGTCGGGTGAGACTATTTGGCTTTGACTAGCTCCCCTAGGCTGCAAATTCCAGATTGGCAATGCTCCTGGTAACTGAGACAAGTTTTGGTAAAGCAGTTTTGACAGCCAGGTAAGGCTGTATGTTTTAAGATAAAATAGTCTGGTGAGACTATTTGGCTTTGTAATGCTTCGCTAGGCTGCAATGCCAATTTGGCGGGGCTCCTAACCTCTGAGACAAGTTTTGGTAAAGCAATTTTGGCGGCCAGATGGGGCTGTATATTTTCAGGCTAAATAGTCGGTTGAGACTATTTGCCTTTGACTAGCTCCCCTATGCTGCAAATGCCAGATTGGCAGGGCTCCTAGTATCTGAGACAAGTTTTGGTGAAGCAGTTTTGACTTCAAGGTAAGGCTGTATGTTTTAAGACTAAATAGTCGGGTGAGACTATTTGGCTTTAACTAGCTCCCCTAGGCTCCAAAAGCCACATTGGCAGGGGTCCTGGTATCTGAGTCAAGTTTTGGCAAAGCAGTTTTGACTTCCATGTGAGGCTGCATGTGTACAGACTGAATAGTCGGGTGAGACTATTTGGCTTTGACTAGCTCCCCTAGGCTGCAAATGCCAGACTGCGAGGGCTGCTGGTATCTGAGACAAGTTTTGGTAAAGCAGTTTTACTTCCAGGTGAGGCTGTATGTTTTAAGACTAAATAGTCGGGTGAGACTATTTGGCTTTGACTAGCTCGCCTAGGCTGCAAATACCAGATTGGCAATGCTTCTGGTATCTCTGACAAATTTTGGTTAAGCAGTTTTGACGGCCAGTTAAGGCTGTATGTTTTAAGATAAAATAGTCTGGTGAGATTATTTGGCTTTAACTAGCTCCCCTAGGCTCCAAAAGCCACATTGGCAGGGGTCCTGGTATCTGAGTCAAGTTTTGGTGACGCAGTTTTACTTCCAGGTGAGGCTGTATGTTTGAAGACTGAATAGTCGGGTGAGACTATTTGGCTTTGACTAGCTCCCCTAGGCTGCAAATACCAGATTAGCAATGCTCCTGGTATCTCAGACAAATTTTGGTGAAGCAGTTTTGACGGCCAGGTAAGGCTGTATGTTTTAAGATAAAATAGTCTAGTGAGACTATTTGGCTTTGTAATGCTTCGCTAGGCTGCAATGCCAATTTGGCGGGGCTCCTGGTATTTGAGACAAGTTTTGGTGAAGCAGATTTGACTTCCAGGTGAGGCTGTATGTTTTAAGACTAAATAGTCGGGTGAGACTATTTGGCTTTGACTAGCTCCCCTAGGCTGCAAATGCCAGATTGGCAATGCTCCTGGTATCTGAGACAAATTTTGGGAAAGCAGATTTGACGGCCAGGTAAGGCTGTATGTTTTAAGATAAAATAGTCTGGTGAGACTATTTGGCTTTGACCTGCTCCCCTAGGCTGCAATGCCAAATTGGCAGGGCTCCTGGTATCTGAGACAAGTTTTGGTGACGCAGTTTTAATTTCCAGGTGAGGCTGTATGTTTTCAGACTAAATAGTCCGGTGAGACTATTTGGCTTTGACTAGCTCCCTTAGGCTGCAAATACCAGATTGGCAATGCTCCAAGTATCTGAAACAAATTTTGGTAAAGCAGTTTTGACAGCCAGGTGAGACTGTATGTTTTAAAACTAAATAGTCGGGTAAGACTATTTGGCTTTGACTAGCTCCCCTAGGCTGCAAATGCCAGATTGGCAATGCTCCTGGTATCTGAGACAAATTTTGGGAAAGCAGTTTTGACGGCCAGGTAAGGATGTATGTTTTAAGATAAAATAGTCTGGTGAGACTATTTGGATTTGACCTGCTCCCCCTAGGCTGCAATGCCAAATTGGCAGGGCTCCTGGTATCTGAGACAAATTTTGGTGACGCAGTTTTAATTTCCAGGTGAGGCTGTATGTTTTCAGACTAAATAGTCCGGTGAGACTATTTGGCTTTGACTAGCTCCCCTAGGCTGCAAATACCAGATTGGCAATGCTCCAAGTATCTGAGACAAATTTTGGTAAAGCAGTTTTGACAGCTAGGTGAGATTGTATGTTTTAAGACTAAATAGTCGGGTGACACTATTTGGCTTTGACTAGCTCCCCTAGGCTGCAAATTCCAGATTGGCAATACTCCTGGTAACTGAGACAAGTTTTGGTAAAGTAGTTTTGACAGCCAGGTAAGGCTGTATGTTTTAAGATAAAATAGTCTGGTGACTCTATTTGGCTTTGTAATGCTTCGCTAGGTTGCAATGCCAATTTGGCGGGGCTTCTGGTATCTGAGACAAGTTTTGGTAAAACAGATTTGACTTCCAGGTGAGACTGTATGTTTTAAGACTAAATAGTCGGGTGAAACTATTTGGCTTTGACTAGCTCCCCTAGGCTGCAAATGCCAGATTGGCAATGCTCCTGGTATCTGAGACAAATTTTGGTGAAGCAGTTTTGACTTCAAGGTAAGGCTGTATGTTTTAAGACTAAATAGTCGGGTGAGACTATTTGGCTTTGACTAGCTCGCCTAGGCTGCAAATACCAGATTGGCAATGCTTCTGGTATCTCAGACAAATTTTGGTTAAGCAGTTTTGACGGCCAGTTAAGGCTGTATGTTTTAAGATAAAATAGTCTGGTGAGATTATTTGGCTTTAACTAGCTCCCCTAGGCTCCAAAAGCCACATTGGCAGGGGTCCTGGTATCTGAGTCAAGTTTTGGTGACGCAGTTTTACTTCCAGGTGAGGCTGTATGTTTGAAGACTAAATAGTCGGGTGAGACTATTTGGCTTTGACTAGCTCCCCTAGGCTGCAAATACCAGATTAGCAATGCTCCTGGTATCTCAGACAAATTTTGGTGAAGCAGATTTGACGGCCAGGTAAGGCTGTATGTTTTAAGATAAAATAGTCTAGTGAGACTATTTGGCTTTGTAATTTTTCGCTAGGCTGCAATGCCAATTTGGCGGGGCTCCTGGTATTTGAGACAAGTTTTGGTGAAGCAGATTTGACTTCCAGGTGAGGCTGTATGTTTTAAGACTAAATAGTCGGGTGAGACTATTTGGCTTTGACTAGCTCCCCTAGGCTGCAAATGCCAGATTGGCAATGCTCCTGGTATCTGAGACAAATTTTGGGAAAGCAGATTTGACGGCCAGGTAAGGATGTATGTTTTAAGATAAAATAGTCTGGTGAGACTATTTGGCTTTGACCTGCTCCCCTAGGCTGCAATGCCAAATTGGCAGGGCTCCTGGTATCTGAGACAAGTTTTGGTGACGCAGTTTTAATTTCCAGGTGAGGCTGTATGTTTTCAGACTAAATAGTCCGGTGAGACTATTTGGCTTTGACTAGCTCCCTTAGGCTGCAAATACCAGATTGGCAATGCTCCAAGTATCTGAAACAAATTTTGGTAAAGCAGTTTTGACAGCCAGGTGAGACTGTATGTTTTAAAACTAAATAGTCGGGTAAGACTATTTGGCTTTGACTAGCTCCCCTAGGCTGCAAATGCCAGATTGGCAATGCTCCTGGTATCTGAGACAAATTTTGGGAAAGCAGTTTTGACGGCCAGGTAAGGATGTATGTTTTAAGATAAAATAGTCTGGTGAGACTATTTGGATTTGACCTGCTCCCCTAGGCTGCAATGCCAAATTGGCAGGGCTCCTGGTATCTGAGACAAATTTTGGTGACGCAGTTTTAATTTCCAGGTGAGGCTGTATGTATTCAGACTAAATAGTCCGGTGAGACTATTTGGCTTTGACTAGCTCCCCTAGGCTGCAAATACCAGATTGGCAATGCTCCAAGTATCTGAGACAAATTTTGGTAAAGCAGTTTTGACAGCTAGGTGAGATTGTATGTTTTAAGACTAAATAGTCGGGTGACACTATTTGGCTTTGACTAGCTCCCCCTAGGCTGCAAATTCCAGATTGGCAATACTCCTGGTAACTGAGACAAGTTTTGGTAAAGTAGTTTTGACAGCCAGGTAAGGCTGTATGTTTTAAGATAAAATAGTCTGGTGACTCTATTTGGCTTTGTAATGCTTCGCTAGGTTGCAATGCCAATTTGGCGGGGCTTCTGGTATCTGAGACAAGTTTTGGTAAAACAGATTTGACTTCCAGGTGAGACTGTATGTTTTAAGACTAAATAGTCGGGTGAAACTATTTGGCTTTGACTAGCTCCCTAGGCTGCAAATGCCAGATTGGCAATGCTCCTGGTATCTGAGACAAATTTTGGTGAAGCAGTTTTGACAGCCAGGTGAGACTGTATGTTTTAAGACTAAATAGTCGGGTGAGACTATTTGGCTTTGACTAGCTCCCCTAGGCTGCAAATTCCAGATTGGCAATGCTCCTGGTAACTGAGACAAGTTTTGGTAAAGCAGTTTTGACAGCCAGGTAAGGCTGTATGTTTTAAGATAAAATAGTCTGGTGAGACTATTTGGCTTTGTAATGCTTCGCTAGGCTGCAATGCCAATTTGGCGGGGCTCCTAACCTCTGAGACAAGTTTTGGTAAAGCAATTTTGGCGGCCAGATGGGGCTGTATATTTTCAGGCTAAATAGTCGGTTGAGACTATTTGCCTTTGACTAGCTCCCCTATGCTGCAAATGCCAGATTGGCAGGGCTCCTAGTATCTGAGACAAGTTTTGGTGACGCAGTTTTGACTTCAAGGTAAGGCTGTATGTTTTAAGACTAAATAGTCGGGTGAGACTATTTGGCTTTAACTAGCTCCCATAGGCTCCAAAAGCCACATTGGCAGGGGTCCTGGTATCTGAGTCAAGTTTTGGGAAAGCAGATTTGACGGCCAGGTAAGGATGTATGTTTTAAGATAAAATAGTCTGGTGAGACTATTTGGCTTTGACCTGCTCCCCTAGGCTGCAATGCAAAATTGGCAGGGCTCCTGGTATCTGAGACAAGCTTTGGTGACGCAGTTTTAATTTCCAGGTGAGGCTGTATGTTTTCAGACTAAATAGTCCGGTGAGACTATTTGGCTTTGACTAGCTCCCCTAGGCTGCAAATACCAGATTGGCAATGCTCCAAGTATCTGAGACAAATTTTGGTAAAGCAGTTTTGACAGCTAGGTGAGATTGTATGTTTTAAGACTAAAAAGTCGGGTGAGACTATTTGGCTTTAACTAGCTCCCCTAGGCTGCACATGCCCGATTGGCAGTGCTCCTAACATCTGAGACAAGTTTTGGTAAAGCAATTTTGGCGGCCAGATGGGGCTTTATGTTTTCAGACTAAATAGTCGGGTGAGACTATTGGGCCTTGACTAGCTGCAAATGCCAGATTGGCAATGCTCCTGGTATCTGAGACAAATTTTGATAAAGCAATTTCGACGGCCAGGTAAGGATGTATGTTTTAAGATATAATAGTCAGGTGAGACTATTTGGCTTTGACCTGCTCGCCTAGGCTGCAAATACCAGATTGTCAATGCTCCTGGTATCTCAGACAAATTTTGGTTAAGCAGTTTTGACGGCCAGGTAAGGCTGTATGTTTTAAGATAAAATAGTCTGGTGAGATTATTTGGCTTTAACTAGCTCCCCTAGGCTCCAAAAGCCACATTGGCAATGCTCCAAGTATCTGAGACAAATTTCGGTAAAGCAGTTTTGACGGCCAGGTAAGGATGTATGTTTTAAGATTAAATAGTCTGGTGAGACTATTTGGCTTTGTAATGCTTCGCTAGCCTGCAATGCCAATTTGGCGGGGCTCCTGGTATCTGAGACAAGTTTTGGTAAAACAGATTTGACTTCCAGGTGAGACTGTATGTTTTAAGACTAAATAGTCGGGTGAAACTATTTGGCTTTGACTAGCTCCCCTAGGCTGCAAATGCCAGATTGGCAATGCTCCTGGTATCTGAGACAAATTTTGGTGAAGCAGTTTTGACTGTAAGGTAAGGCTGTATGTTTTAAGACTAAATAGTCGGGTGAGACTATTTGGCTTTGACTAGCTCCCCTAGGCTGCAAATGCCAGATTGGCAATGCTCCAAGTATCTGAGACAAATTTTGGTAAAGCAGTTTTGACAGCCAGGTGAGACTGTATGTTTTAAGACTAAATAGTCGGGTGAGACTATTTGGCTTTAACTAGCTCCCCTAGGCTCCAAAAGCCACATTGGCAGGGGTCCTGGTATCTGAGTCAAGTTTTGGCAAAGCAGTTTTGACTTCCATGTGAGTCTGTATGTGTACAGACTGAATAGTCGGGTGAGACTATTTGGCTTTGACTAGCTCCCCTAGGCTGCAAATGCCAGACTGTGAGGGCTGCTGGTATCTGAGACAAGTTTTGGTAAAGCAGTTTTACTTCCAGGTGAGGCTGTATGTTTTAAGACTAAATAGTCGGGTGAGACTATTTGGCTTTGACTAGCTCCCCTAGGCTGCAAATTCCAGATTGGCAATGCTCCTGGTAACTGAGACAAGTTTTGGTAAAGCAGTTTTGACAGCCAGGTAAGGCTGTATGTTTTAAGACTAAATAGTCGGGTGAAACTATTTGGCTTTGACTAGCTCCCCTAGGCTGCAAATGCCAGATTGGCAATGCTCCTGGTAACTGAGACAAGTTTTGGTAAAGCAGTTTTGACAGCCAGGTAAGGCTGTATGTTTTAAGATAAAATAGTCTGGTGAGACTATTTGGCTTTGTAATGCTTCGCTAGGCTGCATTGCCAATTTGGCGGGGCTTCTGGTATCTGAGACAAGTTTTGGTAAAACAGATTTGACTTCCAGGTGAGACTGTATGTTTTAAGACTAAATAGTCGGGTGAAACTATTTGGCTTTGACTAGCTCCCCTAGGCTGCAAATGCCAGATTGGCAATGCTCCTGGTATCTGAGACAAATTTTGGTGAAGCAGTTTTGACAGCCAGGTGAGACTGTATGTTTTAAGACTAAATAGTCGGGTGAGACTATTTGGCTTTGACTAGCTCCCCCTAGGCTGCAAATTCCAGATTGGCAATGCTCCTGGTAACTGAGACAAATTTTGGTAAAGCAGTTTTGACAGCCAGGTAAGGCTGTATGTTTTAAGATAAAATAGTCTGGTGAGACTATTAGGCTTTGTAATGCTTCGCTAGGCTGCAATGCCAATTTGGCGGGGCTCATAACCTCTGAGACAAGTTTTGGTAAAGCAATTTTGGCGGCCAGATGGGGCTGTATATTTTCAGGCTAAATAGTCGGTTGAGACTATTTGCCTTTGACTAGCTCCCCTATGCTGCAAATGCCAGATTGGCAGGGCTCCTAGTATCTGAGACAAGTTTTGGTTAAGCAGTTTTGACGGCCAGGTAAGGCTGTATGTTTTAAGATAAAATAGTCTGGTGAGATTATTTGGCTTTAACTAGCTCCCCTAGGCTCCAAAAGCCACATTGGCAATGCTCCTGGTATCTGAGACAAATTTTGGTGAAGCAGTTTTGACTGTAAGGTAAGGCTGTATGTTTTAAGACTAAATAGTCGGGTGAGACTATTTGGCTTTGACTAGCTCCCCTAGGCTGCAAATGCCAGATTGGCAATGCTCCAAGTATCTGAGACAAATTTTGGTAAAACAGATTTGACTTCCAGGTGAGACTGTATGTTTTAAGACTAAATAGTCGGGTGAGACTATTTGGCTTTGACTAGCTCGCCTAGGCTGCAAATACCAGATTGGCAATGCTCCTGGTATCTCAGACAAATTTTGGTTAAGCAGTTTTGACTGTAAGGTAAGGCTGTATGTTTTAAGACTAAATAGTCGGGTGAGACTATTTGGCTTTGACTAGCTCCCCTAGGCTGCAAATGCCAGATTGGCAATGCTCCAAGTATCTGAGACAAATTTTGGTAAAGCAGTTTTGACAGCCAGGTGAGACTGTATGTTTTAAGACTAAATAGTCGGGTGAGACTATTTGGCTTTGACTAGCTCCCCTAGGCCTGCAAATTCCAGATTGGCAATGCTCCTGGTAACTGAGACAAGTTTTGGTAAAGCAGTTTTGACAGCCAGGTAAGGCTGTATGTTTTAAGATAAAATCGTCTGGTGAGACTATTTGGCTTTGTAATGCTTCGCTAGCCTGCAATGCCAATTTGGCGGGGCTCCTGGTATCTGAGACAAGTTTTGGTAAAACAGATTTGACTTCCAGGTGAGACTGTATGTTTTAAGACTAAATAGTCGGGTGAAACTATTTGGCTTTGACGAGCTCCCCTAGGCTGCAAATGCCAGATTGGCAATGCTCCTGGTATCTGAGACAAATTTTGGTGAAGCAGTTTTGACTGTAAGGTAAGGCTGTATGTTTTAAGACTAAATAGTCGGGTGAGACTATTTGGCTTTGACTAGCTCCCCTAGGCTGCAAATGCCAGATTGGCAATGCTCCAAGTATCTGAGACAAATTTTGGTAAAGCAGTTTTGACAGCCAGGTGAGACTGTATGTTTTAAGACTAAATAGTCGGGTGAGACTATTTGGCTTTGACTAGCTCCCCTAGGCCTGCAAATTCCAGATTGGCAATGCTCCTGGTAACTGAGACAAGTTTTGGTAAAGCAGTTTTGACAGCCAGGTAAGGCTGTATGTTTTAAGATAAAATCGTCTGGTGAGACTATTTGGCTTTGTAATGCTTCGCTAGGCTGCAATGCCAATTTGGCGGGGCTCCTAACCTCTGAGACAAGTTTTGGTAAAGCAATTTTGGCGGCCAGATGGGGCTGTATATTTTCAGGCTAAATAGTCGGTTGAGACTATTTGCCTTTGACTAGCTCCCGTATGCTGCAAATGCCAGATTGGCAGGGCTCCTGGTATCTGAGACAAGTTTTGGTGACGCAGTTTTGACTTCAAGGTAAGGCTGTATGTTTTAAGACTAAATAGTCGGGTGAGACTATTTGGCTTTAACTAGCTCCCCTAGGCTCCAAAAGCCACATTGGCAGGGGTCCTGGTATCTGAGTCAAGTTTTGGCAAAGCAGTTTTGACTTCCATGTGAGTCTGTATGTGTACAGACTGAATAGTCGGGTGAGACTATTTGGCTTTGACTAGCTCCCCCTAGGCTGCAAATGCCAGACTGCGAGGGCTGCTGGTATCTGAGACAAGTTTTGGTAAAGCAGTTTTACTTCCAGGTGAGGCTGTATGTTTTAAGACTAAATAGTCGGGTGAGACTATTTGGCTTTGACTAGCTCCCCTAGGCTGCAAATACCAGATTGGCAATGCTCCTGGTATCTCAGACAAATTTTGGTTAAGCAGTTTTGACGGCCAGGTAAGGCTGTATGTTTTAAGATAAAATAGTCTGGTGTGATTATTTGGCTTTGTAATGCTTCGCTAGGCTGCAATGCCAATTTGGCGGGGCTCCTGGTATCTGAGACAAGTTTTGGTAAAGCAGATTTGACTTCCAGGTGAGGCTGTATGTTTTAAAACTAAATAGTCGGGTAAGACTATTTGGCTTTGACTAGCTCCCCTAGTCTGCAAATGCCAGATTGACAATGCTCCTGGTATCTGAGACAAATTTTGGTAAAGCAGTTTTGACGGCCAGGTAAGGATGTATGTTTTAAGATTAAATAGTCTAGTGAGACTATTTGGCTTTGACCTGCTCCCCTAGGCTGCAAATGCCAGATTGGCAATGCTCCTGGTATCTGAGACAAATTTTGGTATCTGAGACAAGTTTTGGTTAAGCAACTTTGGTGGCCAGATGGGGCTGTATGTTTTAAGATGGAAAAGTCGGTTGAGACAGTTTGGCTTTGACTTGTTCCCCTAGGCTGCAAATACCAGAGTGGCGGGGCTCCTGGTATCTGAGACAAGTTTTGGTAAAAGAGATTTGACTACCAGGTGAGGCTGTATGTCTTAAGACTAAATAGTCGGGTGAGACTATTTGGCTTTAACTAGCTCCCCTAGACTGCACATGCCCGATAGGCAGTGCTCTTAACATCTGAGACAAGTTTTGGAAAAGCAATTTTGGCGGCCAGATGGGGCTGTATGTTTTCAGACAAAATAGTTGGGTGAGACTATTTGGCCTTGACTAGCTCCCTGGGCTGCAAATGCCAGATTGGCAATGCTCCTGGTATCTGAGACAAATTTTGGTAAATCAGTTTTGACGGCCAGGTAAGGATGTATGTTTTAAGATAAAATAGTCTGGTGAGACTATTTGGCTTTGACCTGCTCCCCTAGGCTGCAATGCCAAATTGGCAGGGCTCCTGGTATCTGAAACAAGTTTTGGTGACGCAGTTTTAACTTCCAGGTGAGGCTGTATGTTTTAAGATGGAATAGTTGGGGAGACTTTTTGGCTTCCAAATGCTCCCCTAGGTTACAATGCCGAATTGGCAGGGATCCTGGCATCTGAGACAAGTTTTGCTAAAGCAGTTTTGACTACCAAGTGAGGCTGTATGTTTTAAGACTAAATAGTCGGGTGAAACTATTTGGCTTTAACTAGCTCCCCTAGGCTCCAAAAGCCAGATTGGCAGGGGTCCTGGTATCTGAGTCAAGTTTTGGCAAAGCAGTTTTGACTTCCAGGTCAGGCTCTATGTTTTTAGTTTAAATAGTCGGGTGAGACTATTTGGCTTTGAGTAGCTCCCCTAGGCTGCAAATACGTGATTGGCGTGGCTCCTGGTATCTGAGAAAAGTTTTGGTAAAACAGATTTGACTTCCAGGTGAGACTGTATGTATTAAGACTAAAAAGTCGGGTGAGACTATTTGGCTTTAACTAGCTCCTCTAGGTTGCACATGCCCGATTGGCAGGGCTCCTAACCTCTGAGACAAGTTTTGGTAAAGCAATTTTGGATGCCAGATGGGGCTGTATATTTTCAGACTAAATAGTCGGGTCAGACTATTTGCCTTTGACTAGCTCCCCTATGCTGCAAATGCCAAATTGGCAGTGCTCCTGGTATCTGAGACAAGTTTTGGTGAAGCAGTTTTGACTTCAAGGTAAGGCTGTATGTTTTAAGACTAAATATTCAGGTGAGACTATTTGGCTTTGACAAGCTCCCGTAGGCTGCAAATGCCAGATTGGCGGGGCTCCTGGTATCTGAGACAAGTTTTGGTAAAGCAGATTTGACTTCCAGGTGATCCTGTATGTGTACAGACTAAATAGTCAATTGGCTCCTAGTATCTGACACAAGTTTTGGTTAAGCATATTTAACTTCCAGGTGAGGCTGTATGTTTTAAGACTAAATAGTCGGGTGAGACTATTTGGCTTTAACTAGCTCCCCTAGGCTGCACATGCCCGATTGGCAGTGCTCCTAACCTCTGAGACAAGTTTTGGTAAAGCAATTTTGGCGGCCAGATGAGGCTGTATATTTTCAGACTAAATAGTCGGGGGAGACTATTTGCCTTTGACTAGCTCCCCTATGCTCTCCGAATCAAGTTTTGGGTAAGCAATTTTACTTCCAGGTGAGGCTGTATGTTTTAAGACTAAATAGTCAGGTGAGACTATTTGGCTTTGACTAGATCCCCTAGGCCGCATATGCCGAATTGGCAGGGCTTCTGATATATATGACAAGTTTAGGGAATAAAATGGGTTAACGGCCAGGTAAGGCTGTTTGTTTTAAAACTAAATAGTCGGGTCAGACAATTTGCCTTTGACTTGCTCTCCTCGGCTGTCAGTGCCAGATTGGCAGGGGTCCTGGTATCTGAGTCATGTTTTGGTAAAGCAGCTTTGACTGCCAGGTAAGGATGTATGTTTTAAGACTAAATAGTCGGGTGAGACTATTTGGCTTTGACAAGCTCCCGTAGGCTGCAAATGCCAGATTGGCGGGGCTCCTGGTATCTGAGACAAGTTTTGGTAAAGCAGATTTGACTTCCAGGTGATCCTGTATGTGTACAGACTAAATAGTCAATTGGCTCCTAGTATCTGAGACAAGTTTTGGTAAAGCAGATTTGACTTCCAGGTGAGGCTGTATGTTGTAAGACTAAATAGTCGGATGAGACTATTTGGCTTTAACTAGCTCCCCTAGGTTGCACATGCCCGATTGGCAGGGCTCCTAACCTCTCAGACAAGTTTTGGTAAAGCAAGTTTGGCGGCCAGATGGGGCTGTATGTTTTCAGACTAAATAGTCGGGTGAGACTGTTTGGCTTTGACTTGCTCCCCTAGGCCGCATATGCCGAATTGGCAGGGCTTCTGATATATATGACAAGTTTTGTTAATAAAATGGTTTGACGGCCAGGTAAGGCTGTTTGTTTTAAAACTAAATAGTCGGGTGAGACAATTTGCCTTTGACTTGCTCTCCTCGGCTGTCAGTGCCAGATTGGCAGGGGTCCTGGTATCTGAGTCATGTTTTGGTAAAGCAGCTTTGACGTCCAAGTGAGGTTGTATGTTTTAAGACTTAATAGTCGGGTGAGACTGTTTGGCTTTGACTAGCTCCCTTAGGCTGCAAATACCAGATTGGCAGGGCTCCTGGTATCTGAGACAAGTTTTGGTAAAGCAGTTATTACTTCCAAGTGAGGCTGTATGTTTTCAGACTAAATAGTCGGGTGAGACTATTGGCTTTTACTAGCTCCCCTAGGCTGCAAATGCCAGATTGGCAGAGCTCCTGGTATCTGAGACAAGTTTGGGTATAGAAGTTTTGACTTCCAGGTGTGGCTGTATGTTTTCAGACTAAATAGTCGGGTAAGACTATTTGGCTTTGACTAGCTCCCCTAGGCTCCAAATGCCAGATTGGCAGGGGGTCCTGGTATCTGAGTCAAGTTTTGGCAAAGCAGTTTTGACTTCCATGTGAGGCTGCATGTTTTAAGACTGAATAGTCGGGTGAGATTATTTGGCTTTTACTAGCTCCTCTAGGCTGCAAATGCCAAACTGTGAAGGCTGTTGGTATCTGAGTCAAGTTTTGGCAAAGCAGTTTTGACTTCCATGTGAGGCTGCATGTTTTAAGACTGAATAGTCGGGTGAGACTATTTGGCTTTGACTAGCTCCCCTATGCTCTCCGAATCAAGTTTTGGGTAAGCAATTTTACTTCCAGGTGAGGCTGTATGTTTTAAGACTAAATAGTCAGGTGAGACTATTTGGCTTAGAGTAGCTCCCCTAGACTGCAAATACGAGATTGGCGGGGTATCTGAGACAAGTTTTGGTAAAAGAGATTTGACTTCCAGGTGAGACTGTATGTTTTAAGACTAAATAGTCGGGTGAGACTATTTGGCTTTAACTAGCACCCCTATGCTCTCCGAATCAAGTTTTGGGTAAGCAATTTTACTTCTAGGTGAGGCTGTATGTTTTAAGACTAAATAGTCAGGTGAGACTATTTGGCTTTGACTAGCTCCCCTAGGCTGCAAATGCCAGATTGGCGGGGCTCCTAGTATCTGAGACAAGTTTTGGTTAAGCAGATTTGACTTCCAGTTGAGGCTGTATGTTTTAAGACTAAATAGTCGGGTGAGACTATTTGGCTTTAACTAGCTCCCCTAGGTTGCACATGCCCGATTGGCAGGGCTCCTAACCTCTGAGACAAGTTTTGGTAAAGCAATTTTGGCGGCCAGATGAGGCTGTATGTTTTAAGACTAAATAGTCGGGTGAGACTATTTGGCTTTAACTAGCTCCCCTAGGTTGCACATGCCCGATTGGCAGGGCTCCTAACCTCTGAGACAAGTTTTGGTAAAGCAATTTTGGCGGCCAGATGGGGCTGTATGTTTTCAGACTAAATAGTCTGGTGAGACTTTTTGCCTTTGACTAGCTCCCCTATGATGCAAATGCCTGATTGGCAGGGCTCCTGGTATCTGAGACAAGTTTTGGTGACGCAGTTTTGACTTCAAGGTAAGGCTGTATGTTTTAAGACTAAATAGTCTGGTGAGACTCTTTGGCTTTGACTAGCTCCCCTAGGTTGCACATGCCCGATTGGCAGGGCTCCTAACCTCTGAGACAAGTTTTGGTAAAGCAATTTTGGCGGCCAGATGGGTCTGTATGTTTTCAGACTAAATAGTCTGGTGAGACTTTTTGCCTTTGACTAGCTCCCCTATGCCAGATTGGCAGAGCTCCTGGTATCTGAGACAAGTTTTGGTGAAGCAGTTTTGACTTTAAGGTAAGGCTGCATGTTTTAAGATAAAATAGTCTGGTGAGACTATTTGGCTTTGACTTGCTCCCCTAGGCTGCAATGCCAAATTGGCAGGGCTCCTGGTATCTGAGACAAATTTTGGGAAAGCAATTTTGGCGGACAGATAGGGCTGTACGTTTTAAGATGGAATAGTCGGGTGAGACTGTTTGGCTTTGTTTTGTTCTCCTATGCTGCAACTGCCAAATTGGCGGGACTGTTTGGCTTTGACTTGCTCCCCTAGGCTGCACATGCCCGATTGGCAGGGCTCCTGGCATCTGAGACAAATTTTGGTAAAGCAATTTTGGCGGACAGATAGGGCTGTACGTTTTAAGATGGAATAGTCGGGTGCGACTGTTTGGCTTTTGTTTTGTTCTCCTATGCTGCAACTGCCAAATTGGCGGGACTGTTTGGCTTTGACTTGCTCCCCTAGGCTGCACATGCCCGATTGGCAGGGCTCCTGGCATCTGAGACAAATTTTGGTAAAGCAATTTTGGCGGACAGATAGGGCTGTACGTTTTAAGATGGAATAGTCGGGAGCGACTGTTTGGCTTTGTTTTGTTCTCCTATGCTGCAACTGCCAAATTGGCGGGACTGTTTGGCTTTGACTTGCTCCCCTAGGCCGCATATGCCGAATTGGCAGGGCTTCTGATATATAAGACAAGTTTTGGGAATAAAATGGTTTGAAGGCCAGGTAAGGCTGTTTGTTTTAAGACTAAATAGTCGGGTGAGACTATTTGGCGTTGACTAGCTCCCCTAGGCTGCACATGCCCGATTGGCAGGGCTCCTGGCATCTGAGACAAATTTTGGTAAAGCAATTTTGGCGGACAGATAGGGCTGTACGTTTTAAGATGGAATAGTCGGGTGCGACTTTTTGGCTTTGTTTTGTTCTCCTATGCTGCAACTGCCAAATTGGCGGGACTGTTTGGCTTTGACTTGCTCCCCCTAGGCTGCACATGCCCGATTGGCAGGGCTCCTGGCATCTGAGACAAATTTTGGTAAAGCAATTTTGGCGGACAGATAGGGCTGTACGTTTTTAAGATGGAATAGTCGGGAGCGACTGTTTGGCTTTTGTTTTGTTCTCCTATGCTGCAACTGCCAAATTGGCGGGACTGTTTGGCTTTGACTTGCTCCCCTAGGCCGCATATGCCGAATTGGCAGGGCTTCTGATATATAAGACAAGTTTTGGGAATAAAATGGTTTGAAGGCCAGGTAAGGCTGTTTGTTTTAAGACTAAATAGTCGGGTGAGACTATTTGGCGTTGACTAGCTCCCCTAGGCTGCAAATACCAGATTGGCAGGGATCCTGGTATCTGAGACAAATTTTGGTAAAGCAATTTTGGCGGACAGATAGGGCTGTACGTTTTAAGATGGAATAGTCGGGTGAGACTGTTTGGCTTTGTTTTGTTCTCCTATGCTGCAACTGCCAAATTGGCGGGACTGTTTGGCTTTGACTTGCTCCCTTGGCTGCACATGCCCGATTGGCAGGGCTCCTGGCATCTGAGACAAATTTTGGTAAAGCAATTTTGGCGGACAGATAGGGCTGTACGTTTTAAGATGGAATAGTCGGGTGCGACTGTTTGGCTTTGTTTTGTTCTCCTATGCTGCAACTGCCAAATTGGCGGGACTGTTTGGCTTTGACTTGCTCCCCTAGGCTGCACATGCCCGATTGGCAGGGCTCCTGGCATCTGAGACAAATTTTGGTAAAGCAATTTTGGCGGACAGATAGGGCTGTACGTTTTAAGATGGAATAGTCGGGTGCGACTGTTTGGCTTTGTTTTGTTCTCCTATGCTGCAACTGCCAAATTGGCGGGACTGTTTGGCTTTGACTTGCTCCCCTAGGCTGCACATGCCCGATTGGCAGGGCTCCTGGCATCTGAGACAAATTTTGGTAAAGCAATTTTGGCGGACAGATAGGGCTGTACGTTTTAAGATGGAATAGTCGGGTGCGACTGTTTGGCTTTGTTTTGTTCTCCTATGCTGCAACTGCCAAATTGGCGGGACTGTTTGGCTTTGACTTGCTCCCCTAGGCTGCACATGATTTTGGCGGACAGATAGGGCTGTACGTTTTAAGATGGAATAGTCGGATGAGACTGTTTGGCTTTGTTTTGTTCTCCTATGCTGCAACTGCCAAATTGGCGGGACTGTTTGGCTTTGACTTGCTCCCCTCGGCCGCATATACCGAATTGGCAGGGCTTCTGATATATAAGACAAGTTTTGGGAATAAAACGGTTTGCCGGCCAGGTAAGGCTGTTTGTTTTAAGACTAAATAGTCGGGAGAGACCATTTGACTTTGACTTGCTTTCCTCGCTTGCCAGTGCCAGATTGGCAGGGGTCCTGGTATCTGAGTCATGTTTTGGTAAAGCAGCTTTGACGGCCAGGTGAGGTTGTATGTTTTAAGACTAAATAGTCGGGTGAGACTATTTAGCTTTAACTAGCTCCCCTAGGTTGCACATGCCCGATTGGCAGGGCTCCTAACCTCTGAGACAAGTTTTGGTAAAGCAATTTTGGCGGCCAGATGGGGCTGTATATTTTTAGAGTAAATAGTCGTGTGAGACTATTTGCCTTTGACTAGCTCCCCTATGCTCTCCGAATCAAGTTTTGGGTAAGCAATTTTACTTCCAGGTGAGGCTGTATGTTTTAAGACTAAATAGTCAGGTGAGACTATTTGGCTTTGACTATCTCCCCTAGGCTGCAAATGCCAGATTGACGGGGCTCCTAGTATCTGAGACAAGTTTTGGTTAAGCAGATTTGACTTCCAGGTGAGGCTGTATGTTTTAAGACTAAATAGTCGGGTGAGACTATTTAGCTTTAACTAGCTCCCCTAGGTTGCACATGCCCGATTGGCAGGGCTCCTAACCTCTGAGACAAGTTTTGGTAAAGCAATTTTGGCGGCCAGATGGGGCTGTATATTTTCAGACTAAATAGTCGTGTGAGACTATTTGGCTTTGACTTGCTCCCCTAGGCTGCAATGCCAAATTGGCAGGGCTCCTGGTATCTGAGACAAATTTTGGTAAAGCAATTTTGGCGGACAGATAGGGCTGTACGTTTTGAGATGGAGTAGTCGGATGAGACTGTTTGGCTTTGTTTTGTTCTCCTATGCTGCAACTGCCAAATTGGCGGGACTGTTTGGCTTTGACTTGCTCCCCTAGGCCGCATATGCCGAATTGGCAGGGCTTCTGATATATAAGACAAGTTTTGGGAATAAAATGGTTTGAAGGCCAGGTAAGGCTGTTTGTTTTAAGACTAAATAGTCGGGTGAGACTATTTGGCGTTGACTAGCTCCCCTAGGCTGCAAATACCAGAGTGGCAGGGATCCTGTTATCTGAGACAAGTTTTCGTAAAGCAGTTTTGACTTCCAGGTGAGGCTGTATGTTTTAAGATGGAATAGTCGGGTGAGACTGTTTGGCTTTGACTAGCTCCCCTATGCTCTCCGAATCAAGTTTTGGGTAAGCAATTTTACTTCCAGGTGAGGCTGTATGTTTTTAAGACTAAATAGTCAGGTGAGACTATTTGGCTTTGACTATCTCCCTAGGCTGCAAATGCCAGATTGGCGGGGCTCCTAGTATCTGAGACAAGTTTTGGTTAAGCAGATTTGACTTCCAGGTGAGGCTGTATGTTTTAAGACTAAATAGTCGGGTGAGACTATTAGGCTTTAACTAGCTCCCCTAGGTTGCACATTCCCGATTGGCAGGGCTCCTAACCTCTGAGACAAGTTTTGGTAAAGCAATTTTGGCGGCCAGATGGGGCTGTATATTTTCAGACTAAATAGTCGTGTGAGACTATTTGCCTTTGACTAGCTCCCCTAGGCTGCAATGCCAAATTGGCAGGGCTCCTGGTATCTGAGACAAGTTTTGGTGACGCAGTTTTGACTTCAAAGGTAAGGCTGTATGTTTTAAGATAAAATAGTCTGGTGAGACTATTTGGCTTTGACTAGCTCCCCTAGGTTGCACATGCCCGATTGGCAGGGCTCCTAACCTCTGAGACAAGTTTTGGTAAAGCAATTTTGGCGGCCAGATGGGGCTGTTTATTTTCAGACTAAATAGTCTGGTGAGACTTTTTGCCTTTGACTAGCTCCCCTATGCCAGATTGGCAGAGCTCCTGGTATCTGAGACAAGTTTTGGTGAAGCAGTTTTGACTTTAAGGTAAGGCTGAATGTTTTAAGATAAAATAGTCTGGTGAGACTATTTGGCGTTGACTAGCTCCCCTAGGCTGCAAATACCAGATTGGCAGGGATCCTGGTATCTGAGTCATGTTTTGGTAAAGCAGCTTTGACGGCCAGGTGAGGTTGTATGTTTTAAGACTAAATAGTCGGGTGAGACTATTTGGCGTTGACTAGCTCCCCTAGGCTGCAAATACCAGATTGGCAGGGATCCTGTTATCTGAGACAAGTTTTCGTAAAGCAGTTTTGACTTCCAGGTGAGGCTGTATGTTTTAAGACTAAATAGTCGGGTGAGACTATTTGGCTTTTAACTAGCTCCCCTAGGCTGCACATGCCCGATTGGCAGGGCTCCTGGCATCTGAGACAAATTTTGTTAAAGCAATTTTGGCGGACAGATGGTGCTGTATGTTTTGAGATGGAATAGTCGGATGAGACTGTTTGGCTTTGTTTTGTTCTCCTATGCTGCAACTGCCAAATTGGCGGGACTGTTTGGCTTTGACTTGCTCCCCTATGCTGCAAATGCCTGATTGGCAGGGCTCCTGGCATCTGAGAAAAATTTTGTTAAAGCAATTTTGGCGGACAGATAGTGCTGTATGTTTTGAGATGGAGTAGTCGGATGAGACTGTTTGGCTTTGTTTTGTTCTCCTATGCTGCAACTGCCAAATTGGCGGGACTGTTTGGCTTTGACTTGCTCCCCTCGGCCGCATATACCGAATTGGCAGGGCTTCTGATATATAAGACAAGTTTTGGGAATAAAACGGTTTGCCGGCCAGGTAAGGCTGTTTGTTTTAAGACTAAATAGTCGGGAGAGACCATTTGACTTTGACTTGCTCTCCTCGGCTGCCAGTGCCAGATTGGCAGGGGTCCTGGTATCTGTGTCATGTTTTGGTAAAGCAGCTTTGACGGCCAGGTGAGGTTGTGTGTTTGAGACTAAATAGTCGGGTGAGACTATTTTGCTTTGACTAGCTCCCCTAGGCTGCAAATAAGAGATTGGCAGGGCTCCTGGTATCTGAGACATGTTTTGGTAAAGCAGCTTTGACGGCCAGGTGAGGCTGTTTTAAGACTAAATAGTCGGGTGAGACTATTTTGCTTTGACTAGCTCCCCTAGGCTGCAAATACCAGATTGGCAGGGCTCCTGGTATCTGAGACAAGTTTTGGTAAAGCAGGTTTGACTTCCAGGTGAGGCTGTATGTTTTCAGACTAAATAGTCGGGTGAGACTATAGGTAGGTCTCCTGGTATCTGAGACAAGTTTTGGTGAAGCAGTTTTGACTTCCAGGTGAGGCTGTGTGTTTTCAGACTAAATAGTCGGATGAGCCAATTTGGCTTTGACTAGCTCCCCTAGGCTCCAAATGCTAGATTGGCAGGGGTCCTGGTATCTGAGTCAAGTTTTGGCAAAGCAGTTTTGACTTCCATGTGAGGCTGTATGTGTACAGACTGAATAGTCGGGTGAGACTATTTGGCTTTTACTAGCTCCCCTAGGCTGCAAATGCCAAACTGTGAAGGCTGTTGGTATCTGAGACAAGTTTTGGTAAAGCAGTTTTACCTCCAGGTGAGGCCGATGTTTTAAGACTAAAAAGTCGGGTGAGACTATTTGGCTTTTACTAGCTCCCCTAGGCTCCAAATACCAGATTGGCAATGCTCCCGGTATCTGAGACAAATTTTGGTAAAGCAGTTTTGACGGCCAGGTAAGGCTGTATGTTTTAAGATAAAATAGTCTGTTGAGACTATTTGGCTTTGAAATGCTTCGCTAGGCTGCAATTCCAAATTGGCAGGGCTCCTGGTATCTGAAACAAGTTTTGGTGAAGCAGTTTTGACTTCCAGGTGAGGCTGCATGCTTTAAGACTAAATAGTCGGGTGAGACCATTTGGCTTTGACTTTCTCTCCTCGGCTGCCAGTGCCAGATTTGGCAGGGGTCCTGGTATCTGAGTCATGTTTTGGTAAAGCAGCTTTGACGGCCAGGTGAGGTTGTGTGTTTTCAGACTAAATAGGCGGGTGAGACTGTTTGGCTTTGACTTGTTCCCCTAGGCTGCAAATGCCAGATTGGCGGGGCTCCTGGAATCTGAGACAAGTTTTGGTTAAACAAATTTGACTTCCAGGTGAGGCTGTATGTTTTAAGACTAAATAGTCGGGTAAGACTTTTGGGCTTTGACTAGCTCCTCTAGGCTGCAAATGCCAGATTGGCAATGCTCCTGATATCTGAGACAAGTTTGTGTATAGCAGTTTTGACGGCCAGGTGAGGCTGTATATTTTCAGACTAAATAGTCGGATGAGCCAATTTGGCTTTGACTAGCTCCCCTAGGCTCCAAATGCTAGATTGGCAGGGGTCCTGGTATCTGAGTCAAGTTTTGGCAAAGCAGTTTTGACTTCCATGTGAGGCTGTATGTGTACAGACTGAATAGTCGGGTGAGACTATTTTGCTTTGACTAGCTCCCCTAGGCTGCAAATACCAGATTGGCAGGGCTCCTGGTATCTGAGACAAGTTTTAGTAAAGCAGTTTTGACTTCCAGGTGAGGCTGTATGTTTTCAGACAAAATAGTCGGGTGAGACTATTGGCTTTTACTAGCTCCCCTAGGCTGCAAATGCCAGATTGGCAGGGGTCCTGGTATCTGAGTCATGTTTTGGTAAAGCAGCTTTGACGGCCAGGTGAGGCTGTATGTTTTAAGACTAAATAGTCGGGTGAGACTATTTGGCGTTGACTAGCTCCCCTAGGCTGCAAATACCAGATTGGCAGGGATCCTGTTATCTGAGACAAGTTTTCGTAAAGCAGTTTTGACTTCCAGGTGAGGCTGTATGTTTTAAGACTAAATAGTCGGGTGAGACTATTTGGCTTTAACTAGCTCCCCTAGGCTGCACATGCCCGATTGGCAGGGCTCCTAGCATCTGAGACAAATTTTGTTAAAGCAATTTTGGCGGACAGATGGTGCTGTATGTTTTGAGATGGAATAGTCGGATGAGACTGTTTGGATTTGTTTTGTTCTCCTATGCTGCAACTGCCAAATTGGCGGGACTGTTTGGCTTTGACTTGCTCCCCTCGGCCGCATATACCGAATTGGCAGGGCTTCTGATATATAAGACAAGTTTTGGGAATAAAACGGTTTGCCGGCCAGGTAAGGCTGTTTGTTTTAAGACTAAATAGTCGGGAGAGACCATTTGACTTTGACTTGCTCTCCTCGGCTGCCAGTGCCAGATTGGCAGGGGTCCTGGTATCTGTGTCATGTTTTGGTAAAGCAGCTTTGACGGCCAGGTGAGGTTGTGTGTTTTAAGACTAAATAGTCGGGTGAGACTATTTTGCTTTGACTAGCTCCCCTAGGCTGCAAATACCAGATTGGCAGGGATCCTGTTATCTGAGACATGTTTTCGTAAAGCAGTTTTGACTTCCAGGTAAGGCTGTATGTTTTAAGACTAAATAGTCGGGTGAGACTATTTAGCTTTAACTAGCTCCCCTAGGTTGCACATGCCCGATTGGCAGGGCTCCTAACCTCTGAGACAAGTTTTGGTAAAGTAATTTTGGCGGCCAGATGGGGCTGTATATTTTTAGAGTAAATAGTCGTGTGAGACTATTTGCCTTTGACTAGCTCCCCTATGCTCTCCGAATCAAGTTTTGGGTAAGCAATTTTACTTCCAGGTGAGGCTGTATGTTTTAAGACTAAATAGTCAGGTGAGACTATTTGGCTTTGACTAGCTCCCCTAGGCTGCAAATGCCAGATTGGCGGGGCTCCTAGTATCTGAGAAAAGTTTTGGTAAGGCAGATTTGACTTCCAGGTGAGGCTCTATGTTTTAAGACTGAATAGTCGGGTGAGACTATTTCGCTTTAAGTAGCTCCCCTATGCTCTCCGAATCAAGTTTTGGGTAAGCAATTTTACTTCCAGGTGAGGCTGTATGTTTTAAGACTAAATAGTCAGGTGAGACTATTTGGCTTTGACTAGCTCCCCTATGCTCTCCGAATCAAGTTTTGGGTAAGCAATTTTACTTCCAGGTGAGGCTGTATGTTTTAAGACTAAATAGTCAGGTGATACTATTTGGCTTTGACTAGCTCCCCTAGGCTGCAAATGCCTGATTTTCGGGGCTCCTGGTATCTGAGACAAGTTTTGGTGACGCAGTTTTGACTTCAAGGTAAGGCTGTATGTTTTAAGATAAAATAGTCTGGTCAGACTATTTGGCTTTGACTAGCTCCCCTAGGTTGCACATGCCCGATTGGCAGGGCTCCTAACCTCTGAGACAAGTTTTGGTAAAGCAATTTTGGCGGCCAGATGAGGCTGTATACTTTCAGACTAAGTAGTCGGGTGAGACTATTCGCCTTTGACTAGCTCCCCTATGCTCTCGAATCAAGTTTTTGGGTAAGCAATTTTACTTCCAGGTGAGGCTGTATGTTTTAAGACTAAATAGTCAGGTGAGACTATTTGGCTTTGACTAGCTCCCCTAGGCTGCAAATGCCTGATTTTCGGGGCTCCTGGTATCTGAGACAAGTTTTGGTGACGCAGTTTTGACTTCAAGGTAAGGCTGTATGTTTTAAGATAAAATAGTCTGGTCAGACTATTTGGCTTTGACTAGCTCCCCTAGGTTGCACATGCCCGATTGGCAGGGCTCCTAACCTCTGAGACAAGTTTTGGTAAAGCAATTTTGGCGGCCAGATGGGGCTGTATGTTTTCAGACTAAATAGTCTGGTGAGACTTGTTGCCTTTGACTAGCTCCCCTATGCCAGATTGGCAGAGCTTCTGGTATCTGAGACAAGTTTTGGTGAAGCAGTTTTGACTTAAAGGTAAGTCTGCATGTTTTAAGATAAAATAGTCTGGTGAGACTATTTGGCTTTGACTTGCTCCCCTAGGCTGCAATGCCAAATTGGCAGGGCTCCTGGTATCTGAGACAAATTTTGGTAAAGCAATTTTGGCGGACAGATAGGGCTGTACGTTTTAAGATGGAATAGTCGGGTGAGACTGTTTGGCTTTGTTTTGTTCTCCTATGCTGCAACTGCCAAATTGGCGGGACTGTTTGGCTTTGACTTGCTCCCCTAGGCTGCACATGCCCGATTGGCAGGGCTCCTGGCATCTGAGCCAAATTTTGGTAAAGCAATTTTGGCGGACAGATAGGGCTGTACGTTTTAAGATGGAATAGTCGGGTGCGAATGTTTGGCTTTGACTTGCTCCCCTAGGCTGCAATGCCAAATTGGCAGGGCTCCTGGTATCTGAGACAAATTTTAGTAAAGCAATTTTGGCGGACAGATAGGGCTGTACGTTTTAAGATGGAATAGTCGGGTGAGACTGTTTGGCTTTGTTTTGTTCTCCTATGCTGCAACTGCCAAATTGGCGGGACTGTTTGGCTTTGACTTGCTCCCCTAGGCTGCACATGCCCGATTGGCAGGGCTCCTGGCATCTGAGCCAAATTTTGGTAAAGCAATTTTGGCGGACAGATAGGGCTGTACGTTTTAAGATGGAATAGTCGGGTGCGAATGTTTGGCTTTGTTTTGTTCTCCTATGCTGCAACTGCCAAATTGGCGGGACTGTTTGGCTTTGACTTGCTCCCCTAGGCCGCATATGCCGAATTGGCAGGGCTTCTGATATATAAGACAAGTTTTGGGAATAAAATGGTTTGAAGGCCAGGTAAGGCTGTTTGTTTTAAGACTAAATAGTCGGGAGAGACCATTCGACTTTGACTTGCTCTCCTCGGCTGCCAGTGCCAGATTGGCAGGGGTCCTGGTATCTGAGTCATGTTTTGGTAAAGCAGCTTTGACGGCCAGGTGAGGTTGTATGTTTTAAGACTAAATAGTCGGGTGAGACTATTTGGCTTTGACTTGCTCTCCTCGGCTGCCAGTGCCAGATTGGCAGGGGTCCTGGTATCTGTGTCATGTTTTGGTAAAGCAGCTTTGACGGCCAGGTGAGGTTGTGTGTTTTAAGACTAAATAGTCGGGTGAGACTATTTTGCTTTGACTAGCTCCCCTAGGCTGCAAATACCAGATTGGCAGGGCTCCTGGTATCTGAGACAAGTTTTGGTAAAGCAGTTTTGACTTCCAGGTGAGGCTGTATGTTTTCAGACTAAATAGTCGGGTGAGACTATAGGTAGGTCTCCTGGTATCTGAGACAAGTTTTGGTGAAGCAGTTTTGACTTCCAGGTGAGGCTGTATGTTTTCAGACTAAATAGTCGGATGAGCCAATTTGGCTTTGACTAGCTCCCCTAGGCACCAAATGCTAGATTGGCAGGGGTCCTGGTATCTGAGTCAAGTTTTGGCAAAGCAGTTTTGACTTCCATGTGAGGCTGTATGTGTACAACTGAATAGTCGGGTGAGACCATTTGGCTTTGACTTTCTCTCCTCGGCTGCCAGTGCCAGATTTGGCAGGGGTCCTGGTATCTGAGTCATGTTTTGGTAAAGCAGCTTTGACGGCCAGGTGAGGTTGTATGTTTTAAGACTAAATAGTCGGGGAAGACTTTTGGGCTTTGACTAGCTCCTCTAGGCTGCAAATGCCAGATTGGCAGGGCTTCTGATATATAGGACAAGTTTTGGGAATAAAACGGTTTGCCGGCCAGGTAAGGCTGTTTGTTTTAAGACTAAATAGTCGGGAGAGACCATTTGACTTTGACTTGCTCTCCTCGGCTGCCAGTGCCAGATTGGCAGGGGTCCTGGTATCTGAGTCAAGTTTTGGCAAAGCAGTTTTGACTTCCATGTGAGGCTGTATGTGTACAGACTGAATAGTCGGGTGAGACTATTTGGCTTTTACTAGCTCCCCTAGGCTGCAAATGCCAAACAGTGAAGGCTGTTGGTATCTGAGACAAGTTTTGGTAAAGCAGTTTTACCTCCAGGTGAGGCCGATGTTTTAAGACTAAAAAGTTGGGTGAGACTATTTGGCTTTTACTAGCTCCCCTAGGCTGCAAATACCAGATTGGCAATGCTCCTGGTATCTGAAACAAGTTTTGGTGAAGCAGTTTTGACTTCCAGGTGAGGCTGCATGTTTTAAGACTAAATAGTCGGGTGAGACCATTTGGCTTTGACTTTCTCTCCTCGGCTGCCAGTGCCAGATTTGGCAGGGGTCCTGGTATCTGAGTCATGTTTTGGTAAAGCAGCTTTGACGGCCAGGTGAGGTTGTGTGTTTTCAGACTAAATAGTCGGGTGAGACTGTTTGGCGTTGACTAGCTCCCCTAGGCTGCAAATGCCAGATTGGCGGGGCTCCTGGAATCTGAGACAAGTTTTGGTAAAACAAATTTGACTTCCAGGTGAGGCTGTATGTTTTAAGACTAAATAGTCGGGTAAGACTTTTGGGCTTTGACTAGCTCCCCTAGGCTGCAAATACCAGATTGGCAATGCTCCTGATATCTGAGACAAGTTTTGGTATAGCAGTTTTGACTTCCAGGTGAGGCTGTATGTTTTCAGACTAAATAGTCGGATGAGCCAATTTGGCTTTGACTAGCTCCCCTAGGCTCCAAATGCTAGATTGGCAGGGGTCCTGGTATCTGAGTCAAGTTTTGGCAAAGCAGTTTTGATTTCCATGTGAGGCTGTATGTGTACAGACTGAATAGTCGGGTGAGACTATTTTGCTTTGACTAGCTCCCCTAGGCTGCAAATACCAGATTGGCAATGCTCCTGATATCTGAGACAAGTTTTGGTATAGCAGTTTTGACTTCCAGGTGAGGCTGTATGTTTTCAGACTAAATAGTCGGATGAGCCAATTTGGCTTTGACTAGCTCCCCTAGGCTCCAAATGCTAGACTGGCAGGGGTCCTGGTATCTGAGTCAAGTTTTGGTAAAGCAGTTTTACCTCCAGGTGAGGCCGATGTTTTAAGACTAAAAATTCGGGTGAGTCTATTTGGCTTTTACTAGCTCCCCTAGGCTGCAAATACCAGATTGGCAATGCTCCTGGTATCTGAAACAAGTTTTGGTGAAGCAGTTTTGACTTCCAGGTGAGGCTGCATGTTTTAAGACTAAATAGTTGGGTGAGACCATTTGGCTTTGACTTTCTCTCCTCGGCTGCCAGTGCCAGATTTGGCAGGGGTCCTGGTATCTGAGTCATGTTTTGGTAAAGCAGCTTTGACGGCCAGGTGAGGTTGTGTGTTTTCAGACTAAATAGTCGGGTGAGACTGTTTGGGGTTGACTAGCTCCCCTAGGCTGCAAATGCCAGATTGGCGGGGCTCCTGGAATCTGAGACAAGTTTTGGTAAAACAAATTTGACTTCCAGGTGAGGCTGTATGTTTTAAGACTAAATAGTCGGGTAAGACTTTTGGGCTTTGACTAGCTCCCCTAGGCTGCAAATACCAGATTGGCAATGCTCCTGATATCTGAGACAAGTTTTCGTAAAGCAATTTTGACTTCCAGGTGAGGCTGTATGTTTTAAGACTAAATAGTCGGGTGAGACTATTTGGCTTTAACTAGCTCCCCTAGGCTGCACATGCCCGATTGACAGGGCTCCTGGCATCTGAGACAAATTTTGTTAAAGCAATTTTGGCGGACAGATGGTGCTGTATGTTTTGAGATGGAATAGTCGGATGAGACTGTTTGGCTTTGTTTTGTTCTCCTATGCTGCAACTGCCAAATTGGCGGGACTGTTTGGCTTTGACTTGCTCCCCTCGGCCGCATATACCGAATTGGCAGGGCTTCTGATATATAGGACAAGTTTTGGGAATAAAACGGTTTGCCGGCCAGGTAAGGCTGTTTGTTTTAAGACTAAATAGTCGGGAGAGACCATTTGACTTTGACTTGCTCTCCTCGGCTGCCAGTGCCAGATTGGCAGGGGTCCTGGTATCTGTGTCATGTTTTGGTAAAGCAGATTTGACGGCCAGGTGAGGTTGTGTGTTTTAAGACTAAATAGTCGGGTGAGACTATTTTGCTTTGACTAGCTCCCCTAGGCTGCAAATACCAGATTGGCAGGGCTCCTGGTATCTGAGACAAGTTTTGGTAAAGCAGTTTTGACTTCCAGGTGAGGCTGTATGTTTTAAGACTAAATAGTCGGGTGAGACCATTTGGCTTTGACTTTCTCTCCTCGGCTGCCAGTGCCAGATTTGGCAGGGGTCCTGGTATCTGAGTCATGTTTTGGTAAAGCAGCTTTGACGGCCAGGTGAGGTTGTGTGTTTTCAGACTAAATAGTCGGGTGAGACTGTTTGGCTTTGACTTGTTCCCCTAGGCTGCAAATGCCAGATTGGCGGGGCTCCTGGAATCTGAGACAAGTTTTGGTAAAACAAATTTGACTTCCAGGTGAGGCTGTATGTTTTAAGACTAAATAGTCGGGTAAGACTTTTGGGCTTTGACTAGCTCCCCTAGGCTGCAAATACCAGATTGGCAATGCTCCTGATATCTGAGACAAGTTTTGGTATAGCAGTTTTGACTTCCAGGTGAGGCTGTATGTTTTCAGACTAAATAGTCGGATGAGCCAATTTGGCTTTGACTAGCTCCCCTAGGCTCCAAATGCTAGACTGGCAGGGGTCCTGGTATCTGAGTCAAGTTTTGGCAAAGCAGTTTTGACTTCCATGTGAGGCTGTATGTGTACAGACTGAATAGTCGGGTGAGACTATTTTGCTTTGACTAGCTCCCCTAGGCTGCAAATACCAGATTGGCAATGCTCCTGATATCTGAGACAAGTTTTGGTATAGCAGTTTTGACTTCCAGGTGAGGCTGTATGTTTTCAGACTAAATAGTCGGATGAGCCAATTTGGCTTTGACTAGCTCCCCTAGGCTCCAAATGCTAGACTGGCAGGGGTCCTGGTATCTGAGTCAAGTTTTGGTAAAGCAGTTTTGACTTCCATGTGAGGCTGTATGTGTACAGACTGAATAGTCGGGTGAGACTATTTGGCTTAGAGTAGCTCCCCTAGACTGCAAATACGAGATTGGCGGGGCTCATGGTATCTGAGACAAGTTTTGGTAAAAGAGATTTGACTTCCAGGTGAGACTGTATGTATTAAGACTAAAAAGTCTGTTGAGACTATTTGCCTTTAACTAGCTCCCCTAGGTTGCACATGCCCGATTGGCAGTGCTCCTAACCTCTGAGACAAGTTTTGGTAAAGCAATTTTGGCGGCCAGATGAGGCTGTATATTTTCAGACTAAATAGTCGGGTGAGACTATTTGCCTTTGACTAGCTCCCCTATGCTCTCCGAATCAAGTTTTGGGTAAGCAATTTTACTTCCAGGTGAGGCTGTATGTTTTAAGACTAAATAGTCAGGTGAGACTATTTGGCTTTGACTAGCTCCCCTAGGCTGCAAATGCCAGATTGGCGGGGCTCCTAGTATCTGAGACAAGTTTTGGTTAAGCAGATTTGACTTCCAGGTGAGGCTGTATGTTTTAAGACTAAATAGTCGGGTGAGACTATTTGGCTTTAACCAGCTCCCCTAGGTTGCACATGCCCGATTGGCAGGGCTCCTAACCTCTGAGACAAGTTTTGGTAAAGCAATTTTGGCGGCCAGATGGGGCTGTATATTTTCAGACTAAATAGTCGTGTGAGACTATTTGCCTTTGACTAGCTCCCCTATGCTGCAAATGCCTGATTGGCAGGGCTCCTGGTATCTGAGACAAGTTTTGGTGACGCAGTTTTGACTTCAAGGTAAGGCTGTATGTTTTAAGATAAAATAGTCTGGTGAGACTATTTGGCTTTGACTAGCTCCCCTAGGTTGCACATGCCCGATTGGCAGGGCTCCTAACCTCTGAGACAAGTTTTGGTAAAGCAATTTTGGCGGCCAGATGGGGCTGTATGTTTTCAGACTAAATAGTCTGGTGAGACTTTTTGCCTTTGACTAGCTCCCCTATGCCAGATTGGCAGAGCTTCTGGTATCTGAGACAAGTTTTCGTAAAGCAGTTTTGACTTCCAGGTGAGGCTGTATATTTTAAGACTAAATAGTCGGGTGAGACTATTCGGCTTTAACTAGCTCCCCTAGGCTGCACATGCCCGATTGGCAGGGCTCCTGGCATATGAGACAAATTTTGTTAAAGCAATTTTGGCGGACAGATGGTGCTGTATGTTTTGAGATGGAATAGTCGGATGAGACTGTTTGGCTTTGTTTTGTTCTCCTATGCTGCAACTGCCAAATTGGCGGGACTGTTTGGCTTTGACTTGCTCCCCTCGGCCGCATATACCGAATTGGCAGGGCTTCTGATATATAAGACAAGTTTTGGGAATAAAACGGTTTGCCGGCCAGGTAAGGCTGTTTGTTTTAAGACTAAATAGTCGGGAGAGACCATTTGACTTTGACTTGCTCTCCTCGGCTGCCAGTGCCAGATTGGCAGGGGTCCTGGTATCTGTGTCATGTTTTGGTAAAGCAGATTTGACGGCCAGGTGAGGTTGTGTGTTTTAAGACTAAATAGTCGGGTGAGACTATTTTGCTTTGACTAGCTCCCCTAGGCTGCAAATACCAGATTGGCAGGGCTCCTGGTATCTGAGACAAGTTTTGGTAAAGCAGTTTTGACTTCCAGGTGAGGCTGTATGTTTTCAGACTAAATAGTCGGGTGAGACTATAGGTAGGTCTCCTGGTATCTGAGACAAGTTTTGGTGAAGCAGTTTTGACTTCCAGATGAGGCTGTATGTTTTCAGACTAAATAGTCGGATGAGCCAATTTGGCTTTGACTAGCTCCCCTAGGCTCCAAATGCTAGATTGGCAGGGGTCCTGGTATCTGAGTCAAGTTTTGGCAAAGCAGTTTTGACTTCCATGTGAGGCTGTATGTGTACAGACTGAATAGTCGGGTGAGACTATTTGGCTTTTACTAGCTCCCCTGGGCTGCAAATGCCAAACTGTGAAGGCTGTTGGTATCTGAAACAAGTTTTGGTAAAGCAGTTTTACCTCCAGGTGAGGCCGATGTTTTAAGACTAAAAAGTCGGGTGAGACTATTTGGCTTTTACTAGCTCCCCTAGGCTCCAAATACCAGATTGGCAATGCTCCCGGTATCTGAGACAAATTTTGGTAAAGCAGTTTTGACGGCCAGGTAAGGCTGTATGTTTTAAGATAAAATAGTCTGGTGAGACTATTTGGCTTTGAAATGCTTCGCTAGGCTGCAATTCCAAATTGGCAGGGCTCCTGGTATCTGAAACAAGTTTTGGTGAAGCAGTTTTGACTTCCAGGTGAGGCTGCATGTTTTAAGACTAAATAGTCGGGTGAGACCATTTGGCTTTGACTTTCTCTCCTCGGCTGCCAGTGCCAGATTTGGCAGGGGTCCTGGTATCTGAGTCATGTTTTGGTAAAGCAGCTTTGACGGCCAGGTGAGGTTGTGTGTTTTCAGACTAAATAGTCGGGTGAGACTGTTTGGCGTTGACTAGCTCCCCTAGGCTGCAAATGCCAGATTGGCAGGGCTCCTGGAATCTGAGACAAGTTTTGGTAAAACAAATTTGACTTCCAGGTGAGGCTGTATGTTTTAAGACTAAATAGTCGGGTAAGACTTTTGGGCTTTGACTAGCTCCTCTAGGCTGCAAATGCCAGATTGGCAATGCTCCTGGTATCTGAGACAAATTTTTGTACAGCAGATTTGACTTCCAGGTAAGGCTGTATGTTTTCAGACTAAATAGTCGGATGAGCCAATTTGGCTTTGACTAGCTCCCCCTAGGCTCCAAATGCTAGATTGGCAGGGTCCTGGTATCTGAGTCAAGTTTTGGCAAAGCAGTTTTGACTTCCATGTGAGGCTGTATGTGTACAGACTGAATAGTCGAGGTGAGACTATTTTGCTTTGACTAGCTCCTCTAGGCTGCAAATACCAGATTGGCAATGCTCCTGGTATCTGAGACAAGTTTTGGTATAGCAGTTTTGACTTCCAGGTGAGGCTGTATGTTTTCAGACTAAATAGTCGGATGAGCCAATTTGGCTTTGACTAGCTCCCCTAGGCTCCAAATGCTAGATTGGCAGGGGGTCCTGGTATCTGAGTCAAGTTTTGGCAAAGCAGTTTTGACTTCCATGTGAGGCTGTATGTGTACAGACTGAATAGTCAGGTGAGACTATTTTGCTTTGACTAGCTCCCCTAGGCTGCAAATACCAGATTGGCAATGCTCCTGATATCTGAGACAAGTTTTGGTATAGCAGTTTTGACTTCCAGGTGAGGCTGTATGTGTACAGACTGAATAGTCGGGTGAGACTATTTTGCTTTGACTAGCTCCCCTAGGCTGCAAATACCAGATTGGCAATGCTCCTGATATCTGAGACAAGTTTTGGTATAGCAGTTTTGACTTCCAGGTGAGGCTGTATGTTTTCAGACTAAATAGTCGGATGAGCCAATTTGGCTTTGACTAGCTCCCCTAGGCTCCAAATGCTAGATTGGCAGGGGTCCTGGTATCTGAGTCAAGTTTTGGCAAAGCAGTTTTGACTTCCATGTGAGGCTGTATGTGTACAGACTGAATAGTCGGGTGAGACTATTTTGCTTTGACTAGCTCCCCTAGGCTGCAAATACCAGATTGGCAATGCTCCTGATATCTGAGACAAGTTTTGGTATAGCAGTTTTGACTTCCAGGTGAGGCTGTATGTGTACAGACTGAATAGTCGGGTGAGACTATTTTGCTTTGACTAGCTCCCCTAGGCTGCAAATACCAGATTGGCAATGCTCCTGATATCTGAGACAAGTTTTGGTATAGCAGTTTTGACTTCCAGGTGAGGCTGTATGTTTTCAGACTAAATGGTCGGGTGAGACTATTTGGCTTTGACTAGCTCCCCTAGGCTGCAAATGCCAGATTGGCAGGCCTCCTGGTATTTGAGACAAATTTTGGTAAAGCAGTTTTGACTTCCAGGTGAGGCTGTATGTTTTCAGACTGAATAGTCGGGAGAGACCATTTGACTTTGACTTGCTCTCCTCGGCTGCCAGTGCCAGATTGGCAGGGGTCCTGGTATCTGTGTCATGTTTTGGTAAAGCAGCTTTGACGGCCAGGTGAGGCTGTTTTAAGACTAAATAGTCGGGTGAGACTATTTTGCTTTGACTAGCTCCCCTAGGCTGCAAATACCAGATTGGCAGGGCTCCTGGTATCTGAGACAAGTTTTGGTAAAGCAGGTTTGACTTCCAGGAGAGGCTGTTTTAAGACTAAATAGTCGGGTGAGACTATTTTGCTTTGACTAGCTCCCCTAGGCTGCAAATACCAGATTGGCAGGGCTCCTGGTATCTGAGACAAGTTTTGGTAAAGCAGGTTTGACTTCCAGGTGAGGCTGTATGTTTTCAGACTAAATAGTCGGGTGAGACTATAGGTAGGTCTCCTGGTATCTGAGACAAGTTTTGGTGAAGCAGTTTTGACTTCCAGGTGAGGCTGTGTGTTTTCAGACTAAATAGTCGGATGAGCCAATTTGGCTTTGACTAGCTCCCCTAGGCTCCAAATGCTAGATTGGCAGGGGTCCTGGTATCTGAGTCAAGTTTTGGCAAAGCAGTTTTGACTTCCATGTGAGGCTGTATGTGTACAGACTGAATAGTCGGGTGAGACTATTTGGCTTTTACTAGCTCCCCTAGGCTGCAAATGCCAAACTGTGAAGGCTGTTGGTATCTGAGACAAGTTTTGGTAAAGCAGTTTTACCTCCAGGTGAGGCCGATGTTTTAAGACTAAAAAGTCGGGTGAGACTATTTGGCTTTTACTAGCTCCCCTAGGCTCCAAATACCAGATTGGCAATGCTCCCGGTATCTGAGACAAATTTTGGTAAAGCAGTTTTGACGGCCAGGTAAGGCTGTATGTTTTAAGATAAAATAGTCTGTTGAGACTATTTGGCTTTGAAATGCTTCGCTAGGCTGCAATTCCAAATTGGCAGGGCTCCTGGTATCTGAAACAAGTTTTGGTGAAGCAGTTTTTGACTTCCAGGTGAGGCTGCATGCTTTAAGACTAAATAGTCGGGTGAGACCATTTGGCTTTGACTTTCTCTCCTCGGCTGCCAGTGCCAGATTTGGCAGGGGTCCTGGTATCTGAGTCATGTTTTGGTAAAGCAGCTTTGACGGCCAGGTGAGGTTGTGTGTTTTCAGACTAAATAGGCGGGTGAGACTGTTTGGCTTTGACTTGTTCCCCTAGGCTGCAAATGCCAGATTGGCGGGGCTCCTGGAATCTGAGACAAGTTTTGGTTAAACAAATTTGACTTCCAGGTGAGGCTGTATGTTTTAAGACTAAATAGTCGGGTAAGACTTTTTGGGCTTTGACTAGCTCCTCTAGGCTGCAAATGCCAGATTGGCAATGCTCCTGATATCTGAGACAAGTTTGTGTATAGCAGTTTTGACGGCCAGGTGAGGCTGTATATTTTCAGACTAAATAGTCGGATGAGCCAAAATTTGGCTTTGACTAGCTCCCCCTAGGCTCCAAATGCTAGATTGGCAGGGGTTCTGGTATCTGAGTCAAGTTTTGGCAAAGCAGTTTTGACTTCCATGTGAGGCTGTATGTGTACAGACTGAATAGTCGGTGAGACTATTTTGCTTTGACTAGCTCCCCTAGGCTGCAAATACCAGATTGGCAGGGGCTCCTGGTATCTGAGACAAGTTTTAGTAAAGCAGTTTTGACTTCCAGGTGAGGCTGTATGTTTTCAGACAAAATAGTCGGGTGAGACTATTGGCTTTTTACTCCCCCTAGGCTGCAAATGCCAGATTGGCAGGGGTCCTGGTATCTGAGTCATGTTTTGGTAAAGCAGCTTTACGGCCAGGTGAGGCTGTATGTTTTAAGACTAAATAGTCGGGTGAGACTATTTGGCGTTGACTAGCTCCCCTAGGCTGCAAATACCAGATTGGCAGGGGATCCTGTTATCTGAGACAAGTTTTCTAAAGCAGTTTTGACTTCCAGGTGAGGCTGTATGTTTTAAGACTAAATAGTCGGGTGAGACTATTTGGCTAACTAGCTCCCCTAGGCTGCACATGCCCGATTGGCAGGGCTCCTAGCATCTGAGACAAATTTTGTTAAAGCAATTTTGGCGGACAGATGGTGCTGTATGTTTTGAGATGGAATAGTCGGATGAGACTGTTTGGATTTGTTTTGTTCTCCTATGCTGCAACTGCCAAATTGGCGGGACTGTTTGGCTTTGACTTGCTCCCCTCGGCCGCATATACCGAATTGGCAGGGCTTCTGATATATAAGACAAGTTTTGGGAATAAAACGGTTTGCCGGCCAGGTAAGGCTGTTTGTTTAAGACTAAATAGTCGGGAGAGACCATTTGACTTTGACTTGCTCTCCTCGGCTGCCAGTGCCAGATTGGCAGGGGTCCTGGTATCTGTGTCATGTTTTGGTAAAGCAGCTTTGACGGCCAGGTGAGGTTGTGTGTTTTAAGACTAAATAGTCGGGTGAGACTATTTTGCTTTGACTAGCTCCCCTAGGCTGCAAATACCAGATTGGCAGGGATCCTGTTATCTGAGACATGTTTTCGTAAAGCAGTTTTGACTTCCAGGTAAAGCTGTATGTTTTAAGACTAAATAGTTGGGTGAGACTATTTAGCTTTAACTAGCTCCCCTAGGTTGCACATGCCCGATTGGCAGGGCTCCTAACCTCTGAGACAAGTTTTGGTAAAGTAATTTTGGCGGCCAGATGGGGCTGTATATTTTTAGAGTAAATAGTCGTGTGAGACTATTTGCCTTTGACTAGCTCCCCTATGCTCTCCGAATCGAAGTTTTGGGTAAGCAATTTTACTTCCAGGTGAGGCTGTATGTTTTAAGACTAAATAGTCAGGTGAGACTATTTGGCTTTGACTAGCTCCCCTAGGCTGCAAATGCCAGATTGGCGGGGCTCCTAGTATCTGAGAAAAGTTTTGGTAAGGCAGATTTGACTTCCAGGTGAGGCTCTATGTTTTAAGACTGAATAGTCGGGTGAGACTATTTGGCTTTGTAAGCTATGCTCTCCTCGAATCAAGTTTTGGGTAAGCAATTTTACTCCAGGTGAGGCTGTATGTTTTAAGACTAAATAGTCAGGTGAGACTATTTGGCTTTGACTAGCTCCCCCTCCGAATCAAGTTTTGGGTAAGCAATTTTACTTCAGGTGAGGCGTTGTATGTTTTAAGACTAAATAGTCAGGTGAGACTATTTGGCTTTGACTAGCTCCCTAGGCTGCAAATGCCTGATTTTCGGGGCTCCTGGTATCTGAGACAAAGTTTTGGTGACGCAGTTTTGACCTTCAAGGTAAGGCTGTATGTTTTAAGATAAAATAGTCTGGTCCAGACTATTTGGCTTTGACAGCTCCCCCTAGGTTGCACATGCCCGATTGGCAGGGCTCCTAACCTCTGAGACAAGTTTTGGTAAAGCAAATTTTGGCGGCCAGATGGGGCTGTATGTTTTCAGACTGAAATAGTCTGGTGGACTGGTTGCCTTTGATCTAAGCTCCCCTATGCCAGATTGGCAGAGCTTCTGGTATCTGAGACAAGTTTTGGTGAAGCAGTTTGACTTAAAGGTAAGTCTGCATGTTTTAAGATAAAATAGTCTGGTGAGACTATTTGGCTTTGACTTACTCCCCTAGGCTGCAATGCCAAATTGGCAGGGCTCCTGGTATCTGAGACAAATTTTGGTAAAGCAATTTTGGCGGATCAGATAGGGCTGTACGTTTTAAGATGGAATAGTCGGGTGAGACTGTTTGGCTTTGTTTTGTTCTCCTGTGCTGCAACTGCCAAATTGTTTGGCTTTGACCTGCTCCCCTAGGCTGCACATGCCCGATTGGCAGGGGCTCCTGGCATCTGAGCCAAATTTTGGTAAAGCAATTTTGACGGACAGATAGGGCTGTACGTTTTAAGATGGAATAGTCGGGTGCGAATGTTTGGCTTTGACTTGCTCCCCTAGGCTGCAATGCCAAATTGGCAGGGCTCCTGGTATCTGAGACAAATTTTAGTAAAGCAATTTTGGCGGACAGATAGGGCTGTACGTTTTAAGATGGAATAGTCGAGTGAGACTGTTTGGCTTTGTTTTGTTCTCCTATGCTGCAACTGCCAAATTGGCGGGACTGTTTGCTTTTGACTTTGCTCCCCTATGCACATGCCCGAAGCCCTGGCATCTGAGCCAAATTTTAGTAAAACAATTTTGGCGGACAGATAGGGCTGTTTTTACGTTTTAAGATGGAATAGTCGGGTGCGAATGTTTGGCTTTTTTGTTCTCCTATGCTGCAACTGCCAAATTGGCGGGACTGTTTTCTTGACTTGCTCCCCTGGGCCGCATATGCCTTGGCAGGGCTGATATATAAGACAAGTTTTAAGATGGTTTGAAGGCCAGGTAAGGCTGTTTGTTTTTTTAAGACTAAATAGTCGGAAGAGAACTATTCGACTTTGGACTTGCTCTCCTCGGCTGCCAGTGCCAGATTGGCAGGGGTCCTGGTATCTGAGTGCATGTTTTGGTAAAGCAGCTTTGACGGCCAGGTGAGGTTGTATGTTTTAAGACTAAATAGTCTGGTGAGACTATTTTGGACTTGCTCTCCTCGGCTGCCAGTGCCAGATTTGCAGGGGTCCTGGTATCTGTGTCATGTTTTGGTAAGCAGTTTTGACTTGGCCAGGTGAGGTTGTGTTTTTAAGACTAAAAAGTCGGGTGAGACTATTTTGCTTTGACAACTCCCCCTAGGCTGCAAATACCAGATTGGCAGGGCTCCTGGTATCTGAGACAAGTTTTGGTAAAGCAGTTTTGACTTCCAGGTGAGGCTGTATGTTTTCAGACCAAATAGTCAGGTGGAGACTAGTAGGTCTCCTGGTATCTGAGACAAGTTTTGGTGAAGCAGTTTTGACTTCCAGTTGAGGTGTATGTTTTCAGACTAAATAGTCGGATCCAATTTGGCTTTGACTAGCTCCCTAGGCTTCCAAAGGCTAGTCTGGCAGGGGTCCTGGTATCTGAGTCAAGTTTTAGTCAAAGCAGTTTTGACTTCCATGTGAGGCTGTATGTGTACAGACTGAATAGTCGGGTGAGACCATTTGGCTTTGACTTTTCTCCTCGGCTGCCAGTGCCAGATTTTGGCAGGGGTCCCTGGTATCTGAGTCATGTTTTGTAAAAGCAGCTTTGACGGCCAGGTGAGGTTGTATGTTTTAAAGACTAAATAGTCTGGGAAGACTTTTTTGGGCTTTGACTAGCCCTCTGAGCTGCAAATGCCAGATTGGCAGGGCTTCTGATATATAGGACAAGTTTTGGAATAAAACGGTTTGCCGGCCAGGTAAGGCTGTTTGTTTTTTAAGACTAAATAGTCGGGAGAATCCATTTGACTTTGACTTGCTCTCCCCTCGGCTGCCAATGCCAGATTGGCAGGGGGTCCTGGTATCTGAGTCAAGTTTTGGCAAAGCAGTTTTGACTTCCCATGTGAGGCTGTATGTGCAGACTAAATAGTCAGGTGAGACTATTTGGCTTTTACTAGCTCCCCTAGGCTGCAAATGCCAAACAGTGAAGGCTGTTGGTATCTGAGACAAATTTTGGTAAAGCAGTTTTACCTCAGGTAAGGATGATGTTTTAAGACTAAAAAGTTGGGTGAGACTATTTGGCTTTTACTAGCTCCCTAGGCTGCAAGTACCAGATTGGCAATGCTCCTGGTATCTGAAACAAGTTTTGGTGAAGCAGTTTTGACTTCCAAAGTGAGGCTGCATGTTTTAAGACTAAATAGTCCGGGTGAGACCATTTGGCTTTGACTTGACTTCTCCTCAGGGCTGCCAGTGCCAGATTTGGCAGGGGTCCTGGTATCTGAGTCATGTTTTGGTAAAGCAGTTTTGACTTCCAGGTGAGGTTGTGTGTTTCCAGACCAAATATCAGGTGAGACTTTTTTTTGACTCCCTAGGGCTGCAAATGCAGATTGGCAGGCTCCTGGAATCTGAGACAAGTTTTTGGTAAAGCAGTAAATTTGACTTCCAGGTGAGGCTGTATGTTTTAAGACTAAATATTATAAGACTATTTGGCTTTGAAACTAGCTCCCCCTAGGCTGCAATACCAGATTGGCAATGCTCCTGATATCTGAGACAAGTTTTGGTATAGCAGTTTTGACTTAAAGAGTAAGGCTGTATGTTTTCAGACTAAATAGTCTAGTGAGACTATTTGGCTTTGACTAGCTCCCCCTAGGTCAATGCCAGATTGGCAGGGGTCCTGGTATCTGAGGTCAAAGTTTTGTGAAGCAGTTTGATTTCCATGTGAGGCTGTATGTGTGCAGACTGAATAGTTTATGGTGAGACTATTTTGCTTTGACTAGCTCCCTAGGCTGCAAATACCTAGATTGGCAATGCTCCTGATATCTGAGACAAGTTTTGGTATAGCAGTTTTGACTTCCAGGTGGAGGCTGTATGTTTTCAGACTAAATAGTCGGATGAGCCAATTTGGCTTTGACTAGCTCCCCTAGGCTCAAATGCCAGACTGGCAGGGGTCCTGGTATCTGAGTCAAGTTTTGGTAAAGCAGTTTTGACCTCCAGGTGAGGCCGATGTTTTAAGACTAAAAAATAGTGGGGTGAGTCTATTGGCTTTCTTTTACTAGCTCCCCTAGGCTGACCAGATGGCAATGTCCTGGTATCTGAAACAAGTTTGTGTAAGCAGTTATTCCAGGGAGGCTGCATGTTTTAAGACTAAATGGTCGGGTGAGACTATTTTGACTTTCTCTCCCCTCGGCTGCCAGTGCCAGATTTGGCAGGGGGTCCTGGTATCTGAGTCATGTTTTGGTAAAGCAGCTTTGCCGGCCAGGTGAGGTTGTGTGTTTTCAGACTAAATAGTCGGGTGGGACTATTTGGGCTTTGACTAGCTCCCCTAGGCTGCAAATGCCAGATTGGCGGGCTCCTGGAATCTGAGACAAGTTTTGGGAAAACAAATTTGACTTCCAGGTGAGGCTGTATATTTATAGACTAAATAGTCGGGTAAACTTTTTGGCTTTGACCTGCTCCCCTAGGCTGCACAATACCAGATTGGCAATGCTCCTGATATCTGAGACAAGTTTTCGTAAAGCAATTTTGACTTCCAGGTGAGGGGCTGTATGTTTTAAGACTAAATAGTCTGGTGAGACTATTTGGCTTTAACTCTAGGCTGCACATGCCCGATTGACAGGGCTCCTGGCATCTGAGACAAATTTTGTTAAAGCAATTTTGGCGGACAGATGGTGCTGTATGTTTTGAGATGGAATAGAATCTGTTTTGGCTTTGTTTTTGCTCTCTGTAACTACAAATTGGCGGGACTTGACTCCCCCTCGGCCGCATATACCGAATTGGCAGGGCTTTTGTAACTTAGACAAGTTTTGGGTAAAACAAGGTTTGCCGGCCAGGTGAGCTGTTTGTTTTAAGACTTGGGAACCACTTGCCCGACTGCTCTCCTCGGGCTGCCAGAGATCAGGGTCCCCTAAACTTGGCTTCAGTTTTGTCGTCAGGTGAGGTTGTGTGTTTTCAAGACTAAATAGTCGGGTGAGATTTTTTGACCTTAGGTAGGCTATACCTGGAGGCTCCTGGTATCTGAGACAAGTTTTGGTAAAGCAGTTTTGACTTCCAGGTAGAGGCTGTATGTTTTAAGACCAGCCATTAGGTGAGACCATTTGGCTTTGACTTTCGCTCCCTCGGCTGCCAGTGCCAGATTTGGCAGGGCTCCTGGTATCTGAGTCATGTTTTGGTAAAGAAGCTTTGACGGTCCGAGGTGAGGTTGTATGTTTCAGACTAAATAGTCGGGTGAGACTGTTTGGCGTTGACCAGCTCCCTAGGCTGCCAGATTGGCGGCCCTTGAATCTGGACAAGTTTGAAAACAACCATAAGACTTGGTTGACTAGCTCTAGGCTGCAAATACCAGATTGCATGCTCCTGGTATCTGAGACAAGTTTAAAACAGAGAAGTTTGACTCCAGGTGAGGCTGTATGTTTTCAGACTAAATAGTCGGGTGAGCAATTTGGCTTTGACCCCAGCTCCCTAGGCTCCAAATGCCAGATTGGCAGTCTGCTCGTGATTTCAAAGCAGTTTTGACTTCCATGTGAGGCTGTATGTGTACAGACTGAATAGTGGAGGGTTCATTTTGCTTTGACTAGCTCCCCCAGGGCCTGCAAATACCAGATTGGCAATGCTCCTATAACTGAGACAAGTTTTAGTATAGTAGTTTTGACTTCCAGGTGAGGTTGTATGTTTTCAGACTAAATAGTCGAGCACAATTTGGCTTGACCAGTCTCCCAGCTCCAAATGCTAGACTGGTGGGGTCCTGGTATCTGGAAATGCTTGCAAAGGCTTTGGACTTCCAGCTGTGAGGCTGTGGTACAGACCGAATAGTCAGAGACTGGTTTAGAGTAGCTCCCCCTAGACTGCAATACGAGATTGGCCCTACTGATGGTCACTCTTTGGAGACAAGTTTATAGAAAGAGATTTGAGACTTCCAGGTGAGACTGTATGTGTGGCTAAGACTAAAAAGTCTCTCTGAGACTATTTGCCTTTAACTCGCTCCCTTAGGTTACCCATGCCCGATTGGCAGTGCTCCCAACCTCTGAGACAAGTTTGGTAAAGCAATTTTTTGGCGGCCTGATCGGCTGGGTGGGTTGACCAAACTCCAGTCGGGTGAGACTATTTGCCTTTGGACTCAGCTCCCCCATGCCTCCGAATCCAAGTTTTGGCATACCTTTATTCCAGGTGAGGCTGTATGCTTTAAGACCTAAATAGTCGGAGGTGAGACCATTTGGCTTGACCAGCTCCTTAGGCTGTAAATGCTCAGATTCGAAGGGGGCCTTAGTATCTGAGAATCAAGTTTTTGTTGAAGAGACTCACTTCCAGAGCTGTATGCTGCATGACCAAAATACTGGGGTGAGACTATTTGGCTTAACCTGCTCCCTAGGGTTGCACATGCCCACTGGTAGCATTCCCAACCCTGAGACTAAGTTTTTGCAAAGCAATTTATGGGCCAGATGGGGCTTTCTTTTCAGATATTGTGACTAAATAGTCGTGAGGAGACTATTTGGCCTTTGACTAGCTCCCCTATGCTGCAAATGCCTGATTGGCAGGGGGCCTTGGTACTGGCAATGTGTTTTGAGATGTCAAAAGTTTTGACTTCATGGTAAGGCTGTATGTTTTAAGAGATAAAATAGTCTGGTGAGACTACTTTGGCTTTGGACTTAGCTCCCCTAGGGTTGCTCACATGCCTGATTGGTATTTTTCTAACCTCTGGTATCAAAGTTTTGCAAAGCAATTCTAGTGTCAGATGGCTGTATGTTTTCAGACCAAATAGTCTGGGTGAGACTTTTTGCCTTTGACTCGCTCCCCATGCCAGATTGACAGAGTTTGGTACTGAGACAAGCTGTAAAGCAGCCTGACTCTCAGGTGAGGCTGTATATTTGGGCACTAAATAGTCGGGTGAGACTATTCGGCTTTAACTAGTTTCCTTTGGCATTGCACATGCCTTGATTGAAAAAAAAAAAAAAAAAAATAATGTGAAAGAAATTAAAAAAAAAAAAAAAAAAAAAAAGTAAATAAGATAATAAACACTGTAAAAAAAAAAAAGGCTGTCAAAAAAAAAAACTGGTAGGTCCCGATAAATATTTCATTTCTTGTAATGTAAACCATTAAGTCAGGGTGGCTTAGTTTTGAAGACCAGAATAGTCGGGAGAGAACCATTTGACTTTTGACTTAGCCAAAACTTGGCTGCCAGTGCCAGATTTCATAGGGTCCTGGTACTGGTGTCAGTGTTTTCTGCGCAGCTTTGATCCATTGTGCTGTTGTGTGTTTTAAGCACCAATAGTTCGGGTGAGACTATTTTGCTTCTTTGACTTCAGGCTCCCCTAGGCTGCAAATACCAGGATTGGTAGCCCCAAGTATCTGGAGACAAGTTTGCAAAGCAGTTTTGACTCTCCAGGTGAAACTGTATGTTTTCAGACCAAAATAATGGCAGGACAGTAGTAGGTCTCCAGTACTGGAGACAAGCTTCGAGAAGCAGTTTTGACCTCCCAGATGAGGCTGTATGTTTTCAGACAAAAGAGTCGAGGAATCACTTGGCTTTGACCAGCTCCCCTAGGCTCCAAATGCTAGATTGGCAGGGGGTCTGAAGCTGGGCAGGCAAAGCTATAAAGCATAGTGGACTTCCATGTGAGGCTGAAGGGGGGCAGATCTCATAGTTTGGTGAGACTAATTTGGCATTTACTAGCTCCCCTGGGCTGCAAATGCCAAACTGTGAAGGCTGTTGGTATCTGGAAACTAGCTTTGGTAAAGCAGTTTTACCTCCAGGTAAAGCCGATAATAAGACTAAAGTCGGTGGAGACTATTTCAGCTTTTACTAGCTCCTGTACCTAAATACCAGATTGGTAATGCTCCCGATATCTGGAGACAAATTTTGGTAAAAGCAGTTTTGACGGCGCAGGTAAGGCTGTATGCTTTTAAGATAAAATAGTCTGAGAGAACAATTTGGCTTTTTACAGGTTATAGGCTGCAATTCCAAATTGGCAG
>JAEIGF010000009.1:0-39442 GCA_018903485.1 Drosophila littoralis
CCAGCACTGGATGTTCGCTGAATAAAGTGTTGATGGCTGGGCCCGTCATACAACCAAAGCTGTTTAACATTTTGATGCGATTAACGTGCCCTTACTGGAGACATTGGCAAGATGTATCGCTGTGTCAGAGTTACGGTCCAGATAACTACCTACAATGCATCTTGTGGCGAAATTCTACTGATTCGGAAATAAGTGTCTTCAAGTTGGACACAGTTACGTATGGCACAAACCAGCTTCCTTTCTTGCTGTCCGAGCAATGCAGCAATTGGCAGTCGACGAGCAACATTCATTTCCAATTGGTGCCAAAATTCTTCGACGAGATTTCTATGTAGATGACCTTATATCTGGCGGTGCCTCGGTCCAAGAGGCGATCGACGTATTAAATCAAGCATCCTCTCTAAAGGTGCTAAATGGCGTTCCTGACAAGCATAAGGACTCGTTTTTAAAATTTATCGATGGAAGCGACATTACCAAAACTTTGGGCCTTGCGTGGGATCCTTCAACTGATAAATTAATGTTTTCTCTCACGCCTGCCAATCAGAAACTTAAGCCTTGCAAGAGATCTGTTCTGTCCACTATAGCTCGTTTTTACGATTCAGAGAGAGTCTTCCAACTTCTCTAAATACTGCCTGGCAGGAGCTTTGCCAAACTTTCAGTAATGTCCAATTATCAACCTTCCCCCGGTTGGTTTGCAATAAAATGTGCGATGTAGAGGCTCAAGGTTTCTGTGACGCCAGCATTATCGCGTACGGAGCTTGCATTTATGTGGTTTCAAAGGGACATGATTCGAGTTCACGCCTATTTTGGTCTAAATCACGAGTGGCTCAACTTAAAACTCTTACGGTACCAAAACTCGAGCTTTGTGGCGCACTTTTGTTTGCCTTCTTTAAAAACCAATACTGGAGTTACGCAAAAGAGTGTTGCTCATCACAGATCCTGCAGATTATGCCATATTGTGTGCAAATATGTGAATTTCTTTTCTGCTATTCAACGAGTATTTGCCTATGTGCAAAAGTTTATCCATCGTATTCGGCGCCCTGGACTTTTGATCTCCGACCCTTTCTTTTGCCCTTTCAGGATGAATTTCGTATTCTTCGAGTTGGTGGGCGCCTCGAAAAGTCAACCCTTCCTTATGAGGCCCGTCATTCTATTATACTGCCTAGACAACATCCAGTTACCATCGCCATTGTCACTCACTTTCATGAGCGGAATCTCCATGCTGGACCACGAGGTTTGTTGGGAGCAATTCGTCTGCAATATTGGCCAACAGCTCGTTTTTGGCGCCGACAAAGTTGGTGGCATTGTCAGACCAAATCTGGCGTGGCTTGCCACGAGTGCATATTAAGCGATTTAGAGCATTGAGAAATGTACGCGTAGATAGATCCTTAACCAACTCCAAAGGAATGGCTTTCGTGGCGAAGCAAATAAATGCGCTGATGTAGCATTTTATAGGAGCTTTGTTTTATCAAATGCTCGAGTTTCAACAAATCGCTCCTTTGAAAGATTAGCCATTTCGTGCTCCATCAAGCGGGCTTGTTCCGGAAACATCTGATGCATGGTTCAGCTGTCCCCAGCACTGGATGTTCGCTGAATAAAGTGTTGATGGCTGGGCCCGTCATACAACCAAAGCTGTTTAACATTTTGATGCGATTAACGTGCCCTTACTGGAGACATTGGCAAGATGTATCGCTGTGTCAGAGTTACGGTCCAGATAACTACCTACAATGCATCTTGTGGCGAAATTCTACTGATTCGGAAATAAGTGTCTTCAAGTTGGACACAGTTACGTATGGCACAAAACCAGCTTCCTTTCTTGCTGTCCGAGCAATGCAGCAATTGGCAGTCGACGAGCAACATTCATTTCCAATTGATGCCAAAATTCTTCGACGAGATTTCTATGTAGATGACCTTATATCTGGCGGTGCCTCGGTCCAAGAGGCGATCGACGTATTAAATCAAGCATCCTCTCTAAAGGTGCTAAATGGCGTTCCTGACAAGGATAAGGACTCGTTTTTAAAATTTATCGATGGAAGCGACATTACAAAAACTTTGGGCCTTGCGTGGGATCCTTCAACTGATAAATTAATGTTTTCTCTCACGCCTGCCAATCAGAAACTTAAGCCTTGCAAGAGATCTGTTCTGTCCACTATAGCTCGTTTTTACGATCCAGAGAGAGTCTTCCAACTTCTCTAAATACTGCCTGGCAGGAGCTTTGCCAAACTTTCAGTAATGTCCAATTATCAACCTTCCCCCGGTTGGTTTGCAATACAATGTGCGATGTAGAGGCTCAAGGTTTCTGTGACGCCAGCATTATCGCGTACGGAGCTTGCATTTATGTGGTTTCAAAGGGACATGATTCGAGTTCACGCCTATTTTGGTCTAAATCACGAGTGGCTCAACTTAAAACTCTTACGGTACCAAAACTCGAGCTTTGTGGCGCACTTTTGTTTGCCTTCTTTAAAAACCAATACTGGAGTTACGCAAAAGAGTGTTGCTCATCACAGATCCTGCAGATTATGCCATATTGTGTGCAAATATGTGAATTTCTTTTCTGCTATTCAACGAGTATTTGCCTATGTGCAAAAGTTTATCCATCGTATTCGGCGCCCTGGACTTTTGATCTCCGACCCTTTCTTTTGCCCTTTCAGGATGAATTTCGTATTCTTCGAGTTGGTGGGCGCCTCGAAAAGTCAACCCTTCCTTATGAGGCCCGTCATTCTATTATACTGCCTAGACAACATCCAGTTACCATCGCCATTGTCACTCACTTTCATGAGCGGAATCTCCATGCTGGACCACGAGGTTTGTTGGGAGCAATTCGTCTGCAATATTGGCCAACAGCTCGTTTTTGGCGCCGACAAAGTTGGTGGCATTGTCAGACCAAATCTGGCGTGGCTTGCCACGAGTGCATATTAAGCGATTTAGAGCATTGAGAAATGTACGCGTAGATAGATCCTTAACCAACTCCAAAGGAATGGCTTTCGTGGCGAAGCAAATAAATGCGCTGATGTAGCATTTTATAGGAGCTTTGTTTTATCAAATGCTCGAGTTTCAACAAATCGCTCCTTTGAAAGATTAGCCATTTCGTGCTCCATCAAGCGGGCTTGTTCCGGAAACATCTGATGCATGGTTCAGCTGTCCCCAGCACTGGATGTTCGCTGAATAAAGTGTTGATGGCTGGGCCCGTCATACAACCAAAGCTGTTTAACATTTTGATGCGATTAACGTGCCCTTACTGGAGACATTGGCAAGATGTATCGCTGTGTCAGAGTTACGGTCCAGATAACTACCTACAATGCATCTTGTGGCGAAATTCTACTGATTCCGAAATAAGTGTCTTCAAGTTGGACACAGTTACGTATGGCACAAAACCAGCTTCCTTTCTTGCTGTCCGAGCAATGCAGCAATTGGCAGTCGACGAGCAACATTCATTTCCAATTGATGCCAAAATTCTTCGACGAGATTTCTATGTAGATGACCTTATATCTGGCGGTGCCTCGGTCCAAGAGGCGATCGACGTATTAAATCAAGCATCCTCTCTAAAGGTGCTAAATGGCGTTCCTGACAAGGATAAGGACTCGTTTTTTAAATTTATCGATGGAAGCGACATTACAAAAACTTTGGGCCTTGCGTGGGATCCTTCAACTGATAAATTAATGTTTTCTCTCACGCCTGCCAATCAGAAACTTAAGCCTTGCAAGAGATCTGTTCTGTCCACTATAGCTCGTTTTTACGATCCAGAGAGAGTCTTCCAACTTCTCTAAATACTGCCTGGCAGGAGCTTTGCCAAACTTTCAGCAATGTCCAATTATCAACCTTCCCCCGGTTGGTTTGCAATACAATGTGCGATGTAGAGGCTCAAGGTTTCTGTGACGCCAGCATTATCGCGTACGGAGCTTGCATTTATGTGGTTTCAAAGGGACTTCATTCGAGTTCACGCCTATTTTGCTCTAAATCACGAGTGGCCCACTTAAAACTCTTACGGTACCAAAACTCGAGCTTTGTGGCGCACTTTTGTTTGCCTTCTTTAAAAACCAATACTGGAGTTACGCAAAAGAGTGTTGCTCATCACAGATCCTGCAGATTATGCCATATTATGTGCAAATATGTGAATTTCTTTTCTGCTATTCAACGAGTATTTGCCTATGTGCAAAAGTTTATCCATCGTATTCGGCGCCCTGGACTTTTGATCTCCGACCCTTTCTTTTGCCCTTTCAGGATGAATTTGGTATTCTTCGAGTTGGTGGGCGCCTCGAAAAGTCAACCCTTCCTTATGAGGCCCGTCATCCTATTATACTGCCTAGACAACATCCAGTTACCATCGCCATTGTCACTCACTTTCATGAGCGGAATCTCCATGCTGGACCACGAGCTTTGTTGGGAGCAATTCGTCTGCAATATTTGCCGATTGGTAGCCGCAAAACAGTTTCCAGCATATTAAACAAAATCAAACACGACACGAAGTTTGGTGCTCGTGCTATGTTCCTTCAGCACGCAATGATGAGGGAGAAGATATTTGCATAAACGTAACGACTCTGGAGGGACAAGAGTCATATGTCCGAGTTCCATATACTCTTGAATGAACGCGCAAAACTGGGATTTAAGGTGGGGATGACGATGCAACTTTCTCTCAAGCGATATAAATCTGCGAAATGACCGTTGATAAGATTCACCTAATTGATCCAGAGTGAGTTTGAGAGGGAGTCGCACGGGATATGCTTCTGTTGGCAACCTATGAAAATTCTTCACAATATGCTCCTCGCAGTCAAGTTCTTCCTTTGTTGCTTTAGCAAACTGGAAAACTTTCCCAAAATCGTTGAACTCATCGGCTCGGCCATCAGACTCAGTGCGGGCATCAGACGATACACGATTTGCCAAAAAGAGAGGTACCGCCTTGCTGGGAACCGCCACCTGCAACTATCCATCCAAAGCGTGTCTTCTGCAGTAGAGGCAATCCTGGTAGCAGTTTATTTGCCCGACACACATTAGCTCGTAGAAAAGACCAGCTCCGATTAATAAGTCAACTCGCTGCGGCTTGTGAAAGCAAGGATCAGCGCGCCGAATATTTCCAGGCACATTCCAATTAGTTGTATTAAGGGCGATGCTTGGCTGGCGATCTACTATAGTGGAAGCTACGATGGCTGTGATGATTGCAGAGTACTCTGACGTTTGAGATTGTAGATTGACGGCCACAGTGCATCCATCAGAAGCGAAAGGAGCGTTTCCCAGGCCAGCAACTGCCGTTGAAGATGGACTTTTCGTCAACTGAAGCTGTTGAGCGAATCGGGATGTAATTAAATGTTTCTGCAGCAGTGACCCACCATCCAATACAGCACGACACGGAACTAGAGTCCCAGACCGATTTTTAACTAGTACAATAGCAGTGGCCAGGAACACAGCATCGCTGCTGAGGTTGTGGGCAACAAGAGAGATAGAGGCGGGGGCTGAAGAAGCTGCAGTAGGAGTGACAGAGTGAGGAATCGAAGGTAAAACGTCTAAATGCAGAAGCGTATGGTGCTTGGAGCCACATGTGCGACAAGTTCCGGAATTGCATGTTCGTAAAAGATGTCCCCTTTTAAGGCAGTTGAGGCATAAAGATAATCGCTTTGCTTCCTTGAGACGCATCTCTGGAGACAAATTGCCAAATCTTGGGCATTGCCATATATTATGCTCTTTACCATTACAAAGTACGCCATTGAGCTAGTAGCAATGAGTGATGTCCTACTGGGGTTAGTCTTTATGTTCTTGCCCACCTGAGAGCTCGGCGTATAAGTTGCCATAGCATAATCCACACTCTCTAGGGTTCTGCAGCGTTGCTCCAAAAATGTGGCAATTTGTGCCCATGATGGAATTAAATTTGCAAAGGCGGGCTCCTCCAGCTTCTCTTCCCACTTCGCCTGCTTAGCAGGATCCAGTTTTTGCAGTAGCACCTGAACAAGGATGTAACCAGCAATTTGCTCCTTGCTACCCAAACTGGTGAGAGCACGAATATGGGCATTAAACTTATCCGACAATTCACGCAGCATGACAGCGGAGCCATTCTCTACCTTCTTGAGCCCCAGCAGTTCAACGATGTGTGCCTGAAATACTAATCGACGGTTATCAAATCGTTTTTGTAATAAATTTAATGATATGGAATAATTAGCCTCTGATATTTCCAATGACCGCATGGTATCCAGCGCAGAGTCCTTCAAGCAGAGCCGCAAATGCTGAATTTTTTCAATGTTTGTGAGTTCGGGATGATTTTCGATTAAAGTTGTGAACATTGACAGAAATCTGACCACTCCGTATAACCTCCAGAACACGTTGGCAATTTGATTGGCGGTAAGGTCGGTAACGCTCTGGATCTAGTCATTGACGGAGCAGCAATAGGCTCATTTACAAATGTGGAGCTGGACGGCAATGCTCTACTGCGCTTAGAGATTTCAAACCGCACCGAAGTCTCCAAAGTTACTGAAAGCTCATCAAAAGCCTCGCGTAACTCACTGCCGATTTCGTCAAAGTCTAGTTTTTCCAGTTTGTTTTGAGCGTCTTCGAATGCAGATTCCATTTTTTTTAATCCGCTTGAGCAGCACCGACAATGCAATTTCAACATTATTGGCAAGGGGCGTTTGGTTGAAGCTAGATTGAAGCGCCTGCAACTGCTCATACCTTGCGCTTTAAAAATGACACCCTGCTTGTAGGCTGGGCCAGCGATTCAGCACTAGAACTTTCCATGGCAACCGAAGAAAACGAAACAAAGGAAAAAAACCGAATTAAGACTGCACACGAAAGTTCGTTGACCGTTGACTTATTCGCGCGCAACAGTTAGTTGAATCAAAATCACAGGTAAAATGCAGATAGCGAGAGCCAACGCGTCTGTATGTAGGTGTATATATGCCTATGTACGAAGACTCCGCTTTACCGCAATTTACCGCATGACACTTGCTCGTACATATGTATGCATATAAGAGCGGTTTTTAATTGCTGCCGAAACTAGTAACAACCAGCTCAATTTCCCCTAGGTATTACATGAAGTGTTTGACAAAAGTCTCCAGCTAAAAGAACGGTTGTGCCTTCCATAAGGACGTCATTATCTCGTAAATCCTTTGGTGTTCTATTCAGAGCTTCAAAGCCACCTTTATGAGCCATGGTGCCATCCCAAACAATGAGGCTGCAATCTTTGAGTACCTTTCCAAAATTAGATTGCTTTTAAATAGAACATTGAGGTAACTCTGAATTTATTAAATTAAATGGAAGTTTAAATGCAGAGTGTGCTGTTCGACGAAAAAAACTTTCTAAACTTCTGAAACACGTATTCATTAAGCTTTTTTATGTAGAGCTTTGAAAATATGTTTCATGCAAATCGAACAAAACTTTAAATTTCGCCCAAAAAACTTTGAATCGCATTTCTACCGAGGAAGCTTGGATTCTGCGACACGTCAGTGTGGGTGGAATTTCCCAAATCTTATGTAGAGCTTTGAAAATAGGTTTGAAGCAATTCGGACAAAACTTAAAACTTCATCAAAAAAATCTTAGAATTGCATTTTCCACCGAAAACGTCCCAAATGATTTTTCATATAGATCCTTGGATATGAATTTGAGCGCTAAACGTCACCCATCAAATCTTTGACTCCCATTACCACCAAGGAGGGATGGATTTTCCAAAAAGTGCGAGACACCTTTCAAATGAATTTGAACAAAGATTTTTGAAAATGAGTTTGCGGTCGATCGGATGGTAAACAAAAAAGTTTCTGTTGGGCTAACAAGCTATTTTATTAGCACTTAATAGCGAGAAGATAACAATATGCGAAAATGTACAATTTTTAGCGAAGCGATCGATAAGAGATCCGATATAGCGAACGTACGAGACAATAGTGAGTTGCGGCTTCGCTAGCATTGATGCGCTAGCCGCTTAAGACAAAGTACAAAGGTAAAAAAGCGCGATAACAGAAACTACGATGAGCGCAAAGCGATAAGCGCTGGATAGTTAACAGCAAATAATACTGAGCTATGCGAGAAGCGCCAAACAAAAACAAAACATTAGCTGTCTTCAGAGCTGCAACGCGTGTGATGTCATCAGTTCCTTTGACCAATTCAACCACTCTAGCTAGTGGCCATTTCAAAGGAGGTAAGTTCTCGTCTTTGACAAGAACGATGTCGTTGGGAGCCACACCAGGCTTGGGAGTCCGCCATTTGGAACGCTGTTGCAGAAGATTTAAATATTCTTCTCGCCAGCGAGACCAAAAGACTTGGTGCATGAAGGACACTCGCTGCCAGCTGTCCAGACGATTAAAATTGAGCCGTGTCTCATCTGGTTCTGTGAACGTGTATTGGGGCGACCAACCAAAAAATGAGCTGGGGTAAGAACATCAAAATCTTCTGGATCTTCTGAAATGGGAATCAGTGGTCTAGAATTAATGACTGCCGTTATGTGGCACACAAGGGTACGAAGCTCTTCGAATCCCAGAACGGTTGATCCCACAAACCGATAGAAGTGATGTTTTGCAGTTCTTACCGCCGCCTCCCAAAGGCCACCAAAGTGAGGGGAGCGCAGTGGAATGAAGCGCCAGTCAATTGTGTCCGCCAAACAAAACTGGAGCACAGCCTCTTGATGACAGCTACTGAGGAAGAGATTTTTTAGCTAAAATAGCTCGTTTTTGGCGCCGACAAAGTTGGTGGCATTGTCAGACCAAATCTGGCGTGGCTTGCCACGAGTGCATATTAAGCGATTTAGAGCATTGAGAAATGTACGCGTAGATAGATCCTTAACCAACTCCAAAGGAATGGCTTTCGTGGCGAAGCAAATAAATGCGCTGATGTAGCATTTTATAGGAGCTTTGTTTTATCAAACGCTCGAGTTTCAACAAATCGCTCCTTTGAAAGATTAGCCATTTCGTGCTCCATCAAGCGGGCTTGTTCCGGAAACATCTGATGCATGGTTCAGCTGTCCCCAGCACTGGATGTTCGCTGAATAAAGTGTTGATGGCTGGGCCCGTCATACAACCAAAGCTGTTTAACATTTTGATGCGATTAACGTGCCCTTACTGGAGACATTGGCAAGATGTATCGCTGTGTCAGAGTTACGGTCCAGATAACTACCTACAATGCATCTTGTGGCGAAATTCTACTGATTCGGAAATAAGTGTCTTCAAGTTGGACACAGTTACGTATGGCACAAAACCAGCTTCCTTTCTTGCTGTCCGAGCAATGCAGCAATTGGCAGTCGACGAGCAACATTCATTTCCAATTGGTGCCAAAATTCTTCGACGAGATTTCTATGTAGATGACCTTATATCTGGCGGTGCCTCGGTCCAAGAGGCGATCGACATATTAAATCAAACAAAGGGCATCCTCTCTAAAGGTGCTAAATGGCGTTCCTGACAAGGATAAGGACTCGTTTTTAAAATTTATCGATGGAAGCGACATTACCAAAACTTTGGGCCTTGCGTGGGATCCTTCAACTGATAAATTAATATTTTCTCTCACGCCTGCCAATCAGAAACTTAAGCCTTGCAAGAGATCTGTTCTGTCCACTATAGCTCGTTTTTACGATTCAGAGAGAGTCTTCCAACTTCTCTAAATACTGCCTGGCAGGAGCTTTGCCAAACTTTCAGCAATGTCCAATTATCAACCTTCCCCCGGTTGGTTTGCAATACAATGTGCGATGTAGAGGCTCAAGGTTTCTGTGACGCCAGCATTATCGCGTACGGAGCTTGCATTTATGTGGTTTCAAAGGGACATGATTCGAGTTCACGCCTATTTTGCTCTAAATCACGAGTGGCTCAACTTAAAACTCTTACGGTACCAAAACTCGAGCTTTGTGGCGCACTTTTGTAGCTAAGGAGGAAAGAAATATTTACCGGACCCTTGGGTAAAATATTTTAAAAGGGGGAAAAAAAAAAAAAAAATAAAAAAATAAAAACCACCCACCCACGGGCCGGGCGGTAAAAAACAAAAATAAAGGGGGGGGTTTTGATTGCCTTCTTTAAAAACCAATACTGGAGTTACGCAAAAGAGTGTTGCTCATCACAGATCCTGCAGATTATGCCATATTATGTGCAAATATGTGAATTTCTTTTCTGCTATTCAACGAGTATTTGCCTATGTGCAAAAGTTTATCCATCGTATTCGGCGCCCTGGACTTTTGATCTCCGACCCTTTCTTTTGCTCTTTCAGGATGAATTTCGTATTCTTCGAGTTGGTGGGCGCCTCGAAAAGTCAACCCTTCCTTATGAGGCCCGTCATCCTATTATACTGCCTAGACAACATCCAGTTACCATCGCCATTGTCACTCACTTTCATGAGCGGAATCTCCATGCTGGACCACGAGCTTTGTTGGGAGCAATTCGTCTGCAATATTTGCCGATTGGTAGCCGCAAAACAGTTTCCAGCATATTAAACAAAATCAAACACGACACGAAGTTTGGTGCTCGTGCTATGTTCCTTCAGCACGCAATGATGAGGGAGAAGATATTTGCATAAACGTAACGACTCTGGAGGGACAAGAGTCATATGTCCGAGTTCCATATACTCTTGAATGAACGCGCAAAACTGGGATTTAAGGTGGGGATGACGATGCAACTTTCTCTCAAGCGATATAAATCTGCGAAATGCCCGTTGATAAGATTCACCTAATTGATCCAGAGTGAGTTTGAGAGGGAGTCGCACGGGATATGCTTCTGTTGGCAACCTATGAAAATTCTTCACAATATGCTCCTCGCAGTCAAGTTCTTCCTTTGTTGCTTTAGCAAACTGGAAAACTTTCCCAAAATCGTTGAACTCATCGGCTCGGCCATCAGACTCAGTGCGGGCATCAGACGATACACGATTTGCCAAAAGAGAGGTACCGCCTTGCTGGGAACCGCCACCTGCAACTATCCATCCAAAGCGTGTCTTCTGCAGAAGAGGCAATCCTGGTAGCAGTTTATTTGCCCGACACACATTAGCTCGTAGAAAAGACCAGCTCCGATTAATAAGTCAACTCGCTGCGGCTTGTGAAAGCAAGGATCAGCGAGCCGAATATTTCCAGGCACATTCCAATTAGTTGTATTAAGGGCGATGCTTGGCTGGCGATCTACTATAGTGGAAGCTACGATGGCTGTGATGATTGCAGAGTACTCTGACGTTTGAGATTGTAGATTGACGGCCACAGTGCATCCATCAGAAGCGAAAGGAGCGTTTCCCAGGCCAGCAACTGCCGTTGAAGATGGACTTTTCGTCAACTGAAGCTGTTGAGCGAATCGGAATGTAATTAAATGCAGCAGTGACCCACCATCCAATACAGCACGACACGGAACTAGAGTCCCAGACCGATTTTTAACTAGTACAATAGCAGTGGCCAGGAACACAGCATCGCTGCTGAGGTTGTGGGCAACAAGAGAGATAGAGGCGGGGGCTGAAGAAGCTGCAGTAGGAGTGACAGAGTGAGGAATCGAAGATAAAACGTCTAAATGCAGAAGCGTATGGTGCTTGGAGCCACATGTGCGACAAGTTCCGGAATTGCATGTTCGTAAAAGATGTCCCCTTTTAAGGCAGTTGAGGCATAAAGATAATCGCTTTGCTTCCTTGAGACGCATCTCTGGAGACAAATTGCCAAATCTTGGGCATTGCCATATATTATGCTCTTTACCATTACAAAGTACGCCATTGAGTTAGTAGCAATGAGTGATGTCCTACTGGGGTTAGTCTTTATGTTCTTGCCCACCTGAGAGCTCGGCGTATAAGTTGCCATAGCATAATCCACACTCTCTAGGGTTCTGCAGCATTGCTCCAAAAATTTGGCAATTTGTGCCCATGATGGAATTAAATTTGCAAAGGCGGGCTCCTCCAGCTTCTCTTCCCACTTCGCCTGCTTAGCAGGATCCAGTTTTTGCAGTAGCACCTGAACAAGGATGTAACCAGCAATTTGCTCCTTGCTACCCAAACTGGTGAGAGCACGAATATGGGCATTAAACTTATCCGACAATTCACGCAGCATGACAGCGGAGCCATTCTCTACCTTCTTGAGCCCCAGCAGTTCAACGATGTGTGCCTGAAATACTAATCGACGGTTATCAAATCGTTTTTGTAATAAATTTAATGATATGGAATAATTAGCCTCTGATATTTCCAATGACCGCATGGTATCCAGCGCAGAGTCCTTCAAGCAGAGCCGCAAATGCTGAATTTTTTCAATGTTTGTGAGTTCGGGATGATTTTCGATTAAAGTTGTGAACATTGAAAAGAAATCTGACCACTCCGTATAACCTCCAGAACACGTTGGCAATTTGATTGGCGGTAAGGTCGGTAACGCTCTGGATCTAGTCATTGACGGAGCAGCAATAGGCTCATTTACAAATGTGGAGCTGGACGGCAATGCTCTACTGCGCTTAGAGATTTCAAACCGCACCGAAGTCTCCAAAGTTACTGAAAGCTCATCAAAAGCCTCGCGTAACTCACTGCCGATTTCGTCAAAGTCTAGTTTTTCCAGTTTGTTTTGAGCGTCTTCGAATGCAGATTCCATTTTTTTAATCCGCTTGAGCAGCACCGACAATGCAATTTCATCATTATTGGCAAGGGGCGTTTGGTTGAAGCTAGATTGAAGCGCCTGCAACTGCTCATACCTTGCGCTTTAAAAATGACACCCTGCTTGTAGGCTGGGCCAGCGATTCAGCACTAGAACTTTCCATGGCAACCGAAGAAAACGAAACAAAGGAAAAAAACCGAATTAAGACTGCACACGAAAGTTCGTTGACCGTTGACTTATTGCGCGCGCAACAGTTAGTTGAATCAAAATCACAGGTAAAATGCAGATAGCGAGAGCCAACGCGTCTGTATGTAGGTGTATATATGCCTATGTACGAAGACTCCGCTTTACCGCAATTTACCGCATGACACTTGCTCGTACATATGTATGCATATAAGAGCGGTTTTTAATTGCTGCCGAAACTAGTAACAACCAGCTCAATTTCCCCTAGGTATTACATGAAGTGTTTGACAAAAGTCTCCAGCTAAAAGAACGGTTGTGCCTTCCATAAGGACGTCATTATTTCGTAAATCCTTTGGTGTTCTATTCAGAGCTTCAAAGCCACCTTTATGAGCCATGGTGCCATCCCAAACAATGAGGCTGCAATCTTTGAGTACCTTTCCAAAATTAGATTGCTTTTAAATAGAACATTGAGGTAACTCTGAATTTATTAAATTAAATGGAAGTTTAAATGCAGAGTGTGCTGTTCGACGAAAAAACTTTCTAAACTTCTGAAACACGTATTCATTAAGCTTTTTATGTAGAGCTTTGAAAATATGTTTCATGCAAATCGAACAAAACTTTAAATTTCGCCCAAAAACTTTGAATCGCATTTCTACCGAGGAAGCTTGGATTCTGCGACACGTCAGTGTGGGTGGAATTTCCCAAATCTTATGTAGAGCTTTGAAAATAGGTTTGAAGCAATTCGGACAAAACTTAAAACTTCATCAAAAAATCTTAGAATTGCATTTTCCACCGAAAACGTCCCAAATGATTTTTCATATAGATCCTTGGATATGAATTTGAGCGCTAAACGTCACCCATCAAATCTTTGACTCCCATTACCACCAAGGAGGGATGGATTTTCCAAAAGTGCGAGACACCTTTCAAATGAATTTGAACAAAGATTTTTGAAAATGAGTTTGCGGTCGATCGGATGGTAAACAAAAAAGTTTCTGTTGGGCTAACAAGCTATTTTATTAGCACTTAATAGCGAGAAGATAACAATATGCGAAAATGTACAATTTTTAGCGAAGCGATCGATAAGAGATCCGATATAGCGAACGTACGAGACAATAGTGAGTTGCGGCTTCGCTAGCATTGATGCGCTAGCCGCTTAAGACAAAGTACAAAGGTAAAAAAGCGCGATAACAGAAACTACGATGAGCGCAAAGCGATAAGCGCTGGATAGTTAACAGCAAATAATACTGAGCTATGCGAGAAGCGCCAAACAAAAACAAAACATTAGCTGTCTTCAGAGCTGCAACGCGTGTGATGTCATCAGTTCCTTTGACCAATTCAACCACTCTAGCTAGTGGCCATTTCAAAGGAGGTAAGTTCTCGTCTTTGACAAGAACGATGTCGTTGGGAGCCACACCAGGCTTGGGAGTCCGCCATTTGGAACGCTGTTGCAGAAGATTTAAATATTCTTCTCGCCAGCGAGACCAAAAGACTTGGTGCATGAAGGACACTCGCTGCCAGCTGTCCAGACGATTAAAATTGAGCCGTGTCTCATCTGGTTCTGTGAACGTGGATTGGGGCGACCAACCAAAAAATGAGCTGGGGTAAGAACATCAAAATCTTCTGGATCTTCTGAAATGGGAATCAGTGGTCTAGAATTAATGACTGCCGTTATGTGGCACACAAGGGTACGAAGCTCTTCGAATCCCAGAACGGTTGATCCCACACACCGATAGAAGTGATGTTTTGCAGTTCTTACCGCCGCCTCCCAAAGGCCACCAAAGTGAGGGGAGCGCAGTGGAATGAAGCGCCAGTCAATTGTGTCCGCCAAACAAAACTGGAGCACAGCCTCTTGATGACAGCTACTGAGGAAGAGATTTTTTAGCTAAAATAGCTCGTTTTTGGCGCCGACAAAGTTGGTGGCATTGTCAGACCAAATCTGGCGTGGCTTGCCACGAGTGCATATTAAGCGATTTAGAGCATTGAGAAATGTACGCGTAGATAGACCCTTAACCAACTCCAAATGAATGGCTTTCGTGGCGAAGCAAATAAATGCGCTGATGTAGCATTTTATAGGAGCTTTGTTTTATCAAACGCTCGAGTATCAACAAATCGCTCCTTTGAAAGATTAGCCATTTCGTGCTCCATCAAGCGGGCTTGTTCCGGAAACATCTGATGCATGGTTCAGCTGTCCCCAGCACTGGATGTTCGCTGAATAAAGTGTTGATGGCTGGGCCCGTCATACAACCAAAGCTGTTTAACATTTTGATGCGATTAACGTGCCCTTACTGGAGACATTGGCAAGATGTATCGCTGTGTCAGAGTTACGGTCCAGATAACTACCTACAATGCATCTTGTGGCGAAATTCTACTGATTCGGAAATAAGTGTCTTCAAGTTGGACACAGTTCCGTATGGCACAAAACCAGCTTCCTTTCTTGCTGTCCGAGCAATGCAGCAATTGGCAGTCGACGAGCAACATTCATTTCCAATTGGTGCCAAAATTCTTCGACGAGATTTCTATGTAGATGACCTTATATCTGGCGGTGCCTCGGTCCAAGAGGCGATCGACGTATTAAATCAAACAAAGGGCATCCTCTCTAAAGGTGCTAAATGGCGTTCCTGACAAGGATAAGGACTCGTTTTTAAAATTTATCGATGGAAGCGACATTACCAAAACTTTGGGCCTTGCGTGGGATCCTTCAACTGATAAATTAATGTTTTCTCTCACGCCTGCCAATCAGAAACTTAAGCCTTGCAAGAGATCTGTTCTGTCCACTATAGCTCGTTTTTACGATTCAGAGAGAGTCTTCCAACTTCTCTAAATACTGCCTGGCAGGAGCTTTGCCAAACTTTCAGCAATGTCCAATTATCAACCTTCCCCCGGTTGGTTTGCAATACAATGTGCGATGTAGAGGCTCAAGGTTTCTGTGACGCCAGCATTATCGCGTACGGAGCTTGCATTTATGTGGTTTCAAAGGGACTTCATTCGAGTTCACGCCTATTTTGCTCTAAATCACGATTTTAAATAGGTTTGGGGTGCCCAAGAAGTTTGTGTGCGACAACGGGGTACAGTTTAAGAGTCGAAGCTTCAAGTCTATTTTGGAGTCCATGGGTGTAGAGGTCCAGTACACCGCCCCGTACTGCCCGCAAGAGAATCCTACCGAGAGGACCAACAGGACCGTGAAGACCATGATAGCGCAGCTTGGCGAAGACCATCAGAGTTCGTGGTCCGAGCTCTTGCCTGAGATATCGCTGGCGGTCAACACAAGTGAAGGTTTCAGGTTTCAGTTCTTTACGATGAGGTGACTCCGGGGTCTGCAACTAGTGCGTTCGACCCCGGAAATTTTCAATATTGTCCACAGCAATGTGAAGCCAGCCTCAAAGGCCTAAGGCAGACACTACATTGAATTCGATGATCGTGTTAAGGCAGCATCAACTGTCCAACGCCACTGAGGGCCTTGCCTTAATATTGACACCCAAATTGGATGGCCCCTATCGGGTTACCAAGCTCGTGTCGCCTAACATTGTGCGTCTTGTGAACCCAGGCGAACTAAAGAAGAGGGTGGCCAATATCTCGCAGTTGAAGCCTTTCTACCAGGAAATGACTGATGACGAGAGAAGCAAGGACCCATGGATGCCCAGGAGTAGATGAAGAGTGAGAGCGACGCCCGTCGCCGATTATAACACTAGTACTCAATGTAGATTAGACTAATACTGGTAACGTAGATAGAATAGGCTTCATAGAATGTAAGCCGCACTGTGCGGATAGGGTATTTACGACTAAGTAGTGGTTAAGTTAACGAATAAGTTGAATTTACAGATAGACCATGGGCGCGATTATTACGGACGAGTGCAGCAGAAGGATCCGCCGCACCCTGTACACCCGGCGGACTAACACTTTGGAGCGACTAGACGGCATGGTTATGCTGATGGCCATCGCGGTGACGACCATGTTCGTTGAGGCCCCGTTCGCATGTAACTCGCCACCGTACGCGGGAGAGCCTCTGTCCCCCACCTCCACAACCCCCGCCTAGGATGGCGACCCCAACGGCAGCCGACGAGATGGACGATCCGGCGGGTGAGGAGGAAAGTCATGTAGATCGGCTTGAATGCAATGAGCCCCTTGACGCGGTAAAGTGCCTAACTGAGTTCCACGGGACTCAAAACACTTACGTATCTTGGAGGCAGGCCGCGCATGGCGCCTATAGACTTTTCAGAAAATACGTCGGAAGCTTCCGTCACTACCAACACATCTCAATAATTTGAAATAAAATTAGAGGATCGGTTCGGCCTATGCGGCCTATCCATGTGATCGAGCAGGAAATGGGCACGCTTAGGCAGTGCTGCATGTCTATCCTATAGTACTACGATGAGGTTGAAAACAAACTCACGTTTGTGAGTACAAACAAGGCCTATATGACTTATGATATGACTTTGGCAACGGGCATGTGTGAAAAATTCAGGGGTGACGCGCTCCGCGTATTGGTCTCTGGACTTTAACGCAATTTCACCACGACGGCGCAGGCACTAGTCCAGGACGTCCAGGCTTATCACAAGAGATATGCTCTTGCGGCAAGTTTTGCTAGGGGCAAGAAGGAAGAAGTCGTCCAGAGCCACGGCCACAAGGGCGCCAGCAACAGCAGCAACAGGAAATAAAACAATTTCCTCATTTCAAGAGGCAGAACGGCCAGTACACAGATAGAGCGACTAACCGTACAATGCATAGATTCGTCAAACAGCCGAATAATTGAAACACGATACTTTGAGAGTAAGACTGCTGAGAGTGGCCGCCCAACGCCGGCCTCGAAAGCCGATCGTTCAGTATGAAGCCGCATCTCGCTCAGCGCAAAACGTCGCAGCCGCTGATGCCTTTTCATAATATATGTATGATAGTTTTAAATTCCAAAAATATATATGTGTATGCATGTGCAAGGTGTGCCTCGCTCTCACTCATTGCTTTGCGCACTTGTGTGCATCTCATTCTCCCTGTGAAGCTTCCCATATAATACCGACGTCTACAAACATACATATGTGTGGATGTGTGCACAAGTAGATCACGGCGTTTGTCGCGAGCCAAAGATTTTTCTTCAATTGTGTGCCTTTTGTGCTGGGGTAGCATAAGGCACACACATTCAAAAGCTCTATCATGTATTTCTTCATCGAGCCAGGCATAATGAGAATAATTTGATCAACATTTATTTTGATATTTTTTATTTTGGTAAAAATGTGAAATACGTCTCAAATGATTTCTTATGTAGATCCATGGAAATAAATTTGAGGGCGAAAACCAAGGGAGATGGATTTTCCGAAAACTGTGAATTACCCATCAGATGAATTTGCGCAAAGATCTTTGAATATGTGATTGAGGCCGATCGTATGGTAAACAAAAAGTTTTCATACCAATTTTTTTCGCCAATTTACCACTGTTGCGGGTGATATTTCCCAAATCGCTGAAACACGTATTCATTAATTTCTTATGTAGAGCTTTGAAAACAAGTTTGAAGCAAATCGAACAAAACTTAAAACTTCACCAAAAAAGAAGGCTTAGAATCGCATTTATTACCGAGGATGCTTTGATTCTGCGAAAAATGTGAAACATGACTCAAATGATTTTTCATATAGATCCTTTGAAATGAATTTGAGCTCGAAACGTAATACACCAAATCTTTGACCCTCATTTCCACCAAGGAGGACTACATTTTGGGAAAAGTGTGAAACACCCCTGAAATGAATTTGAACAAAGATCTTTGAAATTGAGTTTAAGGTCGATCGGATGGCACACAAAAAAGTTTCAAACAAAGGTCTTTCGCGATTTTTCCATACTTGCGGGTAGAATTTCCCGAAACCCCGTCGTAACGTGCACAAACATAACATCACATAATGTAACTACAGTAAACATTTCAGCTTCCTAGCTCTTACGGTCTGAGCTATGCGTTGATCACCAATCAGTCAGTCAGGACAAACAGTTTTATATACAGAGATATTCTTATTTTGTTGTTTACTGTGGGGACCTATTTTGCTTAAAATTAAAAAAAACGAGAAAGAAGGGCTATCTTTGGCACGCCGATCTTCGGCACGCCTATCTTCGGCAGACCGAAGCTTTTCTATTAAGTGCGAGTTTAAGCTTTTTGGTCTGGCTTCCGTCCATATCCATGTAAAAAAAAAAACAAGAAATGATCTTAATTAGAAGTTTGGCTTTAATAGTATTAGTACGGATATACGCATATGTATCAATATATGCACATATGTATATATAGTACATATGTCATACCACCAGACAGACAAACGGTGAGGCGGATATGTCTCAATCGATTCAGCTCGTCGAAAATATATACTTTATGGGGTCAAAACCGACTCCTTCCTCGATTACCATTTTAAAATTTAATTCAATGGGACAATTATTTTTAGGGCTTCTCAGTGAAATTTTTTACAGCGACAATCGAAAATCGATTACTTAAAATATGTTGCAAAGCATGCAATCTCAATTTTTCATTTCGCCGCCGCGCAAGGTACTACCACTAACCATACAATGCATAGATACTCCAAACAGCCTTTTAATCGAAGCAGGATTTATCGCAACAAGTGAGCCCCATGGGTGTCTGAGACCATTGTAGTGTGCCCAGATAGAGTAAGACTGCTGCGAGCGGCAGCCGAACCTTGGCCTCGAAAGCCGAACGTTCAGTATGAAGCCGCATCTCGCTCAGCGCACATCGTCGCTGCGGCTGATGTCTTTTCTTAATATATGTATGTATGTATGCCTGATTTAAATTCTTACAGCCCAAATACATATGTGTATACGCATTAATAAATATAGATCAGATCATTCTCATTTTACCTGACTGGACGAAGAAATATATGATAGAGCATTTGAATGTGTGTTCCTTTTGCTACCACAGGCACAAAGGGCACACAATTGAAGAAAAACCTCTGGCTCGCGACAAACGCCGTGAACTACTCGTGTGCATATCCACACAACACAAACATATGTATGTATGTATGTGTGTAGGTCTCGGGGTTTTGTGAGAAGATATGCAGGGAGAAAGAGATGCATACAAGTGCGCAAAGCAATGAGTGAGCGCGAGGCACACTTTGCACATGCATACACAAATATGTTGTTGGAATTAACAACTATCATACATATATGTATTATGAAAAGGCTTCAGCGGCAGCGACGTTGTTCTGAGCGAGATGCGGCCATTGAACCATTGAGTAATAAACAGATACAGAGCGGAAAAGTCACTCCGAGCTTTTATTGCCGTTTTAATTCTGAAGCAAGCTGGATACGATAGGTCCGCAAACGCAAAATCCATTGAGTAATAAACAGTAATATTTATTACTCAATGCGCAAAATCAAACTCAAGAAATCAAGCTCATTTACCATAGGAAGCAACAACAAATCACTAGCAAAACAACAACAGTGCGCACGAAGACCCATTTTTTCTTCGCCCCCGTTTTGATCTATGAAATTCTGAAGCAAGATTTTGAGGACATAGTGCAATGTTGCTGGTTTCTCTGTCGTTCCTACAAGGCAGCGCATAGAAACCAAAACTCAATTTGGGTACTTAATTGTTGTTGCAGAGACGAGTCTCTGCGCAAGTAGGTAGAAAATTTAAATTCCAGCAGGCCATGGCATTCAGATCAAAGGGTTACGTGCACGGCGCACCAACATCATATATTATGACGTCACATTTCACAGAATTTTATTTCTTGTGGTGTTTAGTATATAGTTCTACCTTTATTACGTACATCTAAATAATTTATGAATAGGGTCCTTTATAGTAAATAATTGATTGACATATGTAATCATTTTATATACGAAATGATCGCACGCAAAAAGCCACATTAAATACGAAATAATGTTTTTCATAGACATACAAGAAGGTTTGCGCTATTTGGTTACGTTGCTTATGAATAGTTAAAGTATCATATTTTCACAAAGGGTGCCTTGCTGGTCAAAAAATGAAAATTTTTAAAAATCTGCCGAGCTGCTTGCAAGTTGAAATCGAGTGAAGAAGAAGACGACATGACTTTGCGAATTGTCCGCATAGCAGTGCTTAGAAACCACAACAATAAGTTAGACGAGTACAGAAGCTAAGATCGTAGGCTGTAGCCTCAACCAAAAAGGGATAGCAGAGAAAGAATTTGTGGTGTGCTTTTTTCATTGTCGAGCCGTTTTGATTATTTTTATACCCTGAACCCATTGAAAATGGGTAAAAAGGGTATATTGTATTTGTGCAAAATGCAAATGTATGTAACAGGCAGAAGGAAGCATCTCCGACCCCATAAACTATATATATTTTTGATCAGCATCAACAGCCGAGTCGATCTAGCCATGTCCGTCTGTCTGTCTGTCCGTCCGCCCGTCCGTCCGTCCGTCCGTCTGTCCGTGTTTATGAACGCAAGGATCTCAGAACCTATAAGAGCTAGAGAGCTAAAATTTTAGATGTATGTGCTCCTAGTGCCTGCGCAGATCGAGTTTGTTTCCGATAATCGATAACTTACTCCGTTTCCAAGCAATCGATAAACATCGATATCGACATTCTGTTTTTTTTATCGAACTGGGTAAATAATAAGAGCTACAGTCACCAAACATGATATGTTGCTTCTAGAATATTATATATATGTCAAGTATCTTTCATTTTATACATATCGCCACCTCCCCGCTACCACCTCAAAGAGGGTTCATGGTATACCCTAGTCGGGAGCTCCCGACTAGAACCTCTCACTTGTTGTTGTTGGTTCTTATGAAAAATGGTCTGAAGTTGTCTTTGATTTTTTGAGCAACGGCAGAAGTAGCTGCGGACAGCCCGGCGTTGTGTTTGCAATCTCGGTATCTGGCTTCAGAATTTTTGAAAAAGAGCTTTTGATCCAAGTGAATATTTAAAGTGAATATTAAAAATTGGAATTATGTTGAGAGAGGTAAGTAATTAACAAGTGTTTATTATTTTATTTTATTATTCCCTTTCAGAATATTATTCAATATTTCAATACGCACAGGAAAGAGATGAGAGCTTAGGAAAGGTGTTCCCAAAAAAATTAAAATATAATTTATTTCTTTCATTAATAGTTTTAAATTAAAATGTTTTATTTATGTATTAACCTTTTTATAATTATAAGATTACCAAGAATATGCATTTAAATTAATAATGAATATTTAAAAAAAAAACAACATCAAACATCATATTTTATGCGAGCCTTTTGCGATATCTTTTAAGAGACTTTTTTAATATTGCTTACCTACAAAATCGTATATCAGAAAATAATTTATCAGACTTGTTAGAAATATCATAAAAGGCTCGGAAAACATATAACAAAAGGCTCGCTAGCCGTATTTCCTGCGACAGTCGTAAATGAAACTTTGACTGCCACAAACTGAACGACATATGATTCATATTGCTATCGTTTACCAATGCGTTTGCGAGCGGTTTGTCGTGTAAAGTCTCGCATTTGACCAGCTTGCGATATCATTTACGACAGTTTTGTCCGCTGGGGTGATACATGCATACCTACAGAAATACTAATCAAAAATAGCCCAGGCTACTCGCTTGCTTGCTTAGCCTTTAGCCGTAACAATGCATTTTGTTGACTTATGAGTATATAAGTTAATTCCAAGGTTTATTAAACGATGAAAAAAATATATTTATTTGGGGAAGCAAGTCTTCCTTTTATTGATGTCAATTTGCAACTGAATAAACTTAAATCAATTCTAGCCCTAGTAACCTGTGGCTTAGCGGCAGCGGCGTTGGGAGCGGCGTCGCTGCTGATGTTGTTGGCCCGTTGGGCAATTCTTCTTGGAATTTTCGGCGGTTGCCAATATGCGTGGTGGAAATGGCACAGATACCAAGTCAGCATTTTGCTGCACTTCTTATGAGGTGTTGCAATGCTTCTTATTGGGACTGTATGAATTTATTTGTTGTTAACTCTTCTCTATTTTATTCTCTATTTATTCTCTATTTTTCTTTTTTTTCTCTTCAATACGTGTAATACACAGGTAAGAAGGATGGCAACTGTGAACATAGTTATGAAGCCGGCTCTTTTGGCTATAGAGTCTGAAGTTTTTGCATGTTTTTATACCCTGAACCCATTGAAAATGGGTAAAAAGGGTATATTGTATTTGTGCAAAATGCAAATGTATGTAACAGGCAGAAGGAAGCATCTTCGACCCCATAAAGTATATATATTCTTGATCAGCATCAATAGCCGAGTCGATCTAGCCATGTCCGTCTGTCTGTCCGTCCGTATAAGAGCTAGAGAGCTCAAATTAGATGTAGGTGCTCCTAGTGCCTGCGCAGATCGAGTTTGTTTCCGATAATCGATAACTTGCTCCGTTTCCAAGCAATCGATAAACATCGATATCGACATCCTGTTTTTTACGCAAATTGGGTAAATAATAAGAGCTAGAATCACCAAACATGATATATTGCTTCTAGAATATTATATATATGTCAAGTATCTTTAATTTTAGACCTCCCCGCTATCACCACAGAGCTATAAATCAAGTTAATAACCCTACTTGTATTGCCAACCAATTTAAGCCACAATTTAAATGCAATTGACTTTTTGAGAATACACAAATATTCTATGGTTCGATAATATATACTGTAGCAAATTTCATTAAGATCGGTTTTTGTTTTGTTTTTCGGTATTTTGCGCACTACTACGCACGTGTTGCGACGCAATTTCTATACATGTACAGTGTACAGTGTACAGTGTACATTGTACACACACACATTCATACGGGTCTGCTTCGAATTCTGTCTTCACTGCGATTGTTTTCTGTGTTGCTATTTTAATTGGTTTATTTCTCAATAATACTCAATTATAAGTGTGGATGTTGAGAAGAGGCAGTGGCGAGTGGTGCGGTCTGTCGCGAGTTCGAGCCCTACCGAGGAAAGTAAATATGCGGTCAGTTGCGAGTTCATCAAACCCTGCCAATGGAACTTTATTTTTTTTTTTCTTTTCTTTATTAATTCAAACGAGTCCCATTTGGTGTTGGAATAAGAGGGTTCAGGGTATTCCCTAGTCGGGAGCTCCCGACTAGAACCTCTTACTTGTTTATATTGTTGATGTTCAATTCTTCCAATGCTTCCAGAGAAAGAATCTTAATTCTTTCGTTTTCTTTTGGGGTTATTTGTATTGTGGGATTTCCTGGGGTCATGACTGTGACATCAAAGTTGCTGAACTCTTGATTGTTGATGAATAAGGTTTCGTTCCAGAAGTTGATCATGTAGGTGCCTCTCACGCGTTTCTCCTCTTCTTGCCATCTAATAGTGCCGTTGAAGTCGTTCACTAGTATAAGTCCATCGTCGATTTCTTCGATCTCGGACAACCTCAGGCTTAACAGGAAGAAGGGCAGCTTCTCCAGGGAGAGGCTGGTCTAGTTGGGACATGTTATTTGCGGGGAAGAGATACATACTGATTTAGAGAAGGTGGGGTGATACTTAACCTTAAGGCCCCGACTAATTGTAAAGAGTACCGGCAGTGTTTCGGGATGCGTTCTTGGTACGGGCGTTTCGTTTCCAATTTCGCAACAGCTTTACAGACGCTAACGGCGCTCCTATAGAAAGGGTGGAAATGGTCATGGGGTGAGAAACAGGAGGAGGCATTGCGTCAATTGATGGGTAGCTTGACGACTGCCCTAGTGTTGGCTTGTCCGGACCTTTCCGCCAAATTCTGACGCTGACGCAGACGATAGAGGGACGGGAGCGGGTAATAGCGCACGCGAGTCGGAAGTTGCTGGGCCCCTTCCACGGTCGAAAATTGCCAACACAATGTAACTGGTTTTCCATGATGCTTACTCGATGTGAGTAGAACCGGTCCCACTCAGGAGGGTTACGGCAGCGCTCTTACAGACAGCGTTTCAGGAGAGGATTTTAAATAGGTTTGGGGTGCCCAAGAAGTTTGTGTGCGACAACGGGGAACAGTTTAAGAGTCGAAGCTTCAAGTCTATTTTGGAGTCCATGGGTGTAGAGGTCCAGTACACCGCCCCGTACTGCCCGCAAGAGAATCCTACCGAGAGGACCAACAGGACCGTGAAGACCATGATAGCGCAGCTTGGCGAAGACCATCAGAGTTCGTGGTCCGAGCTCTTGCCTGAGATATCGCTGGCGGTCAACACAAGTGAAGGTTTCAGGTTTCAGTTCTTTACGATGAGGTGACTCCGGGGTCTGCAACTAGTGCGTTCGACCCCGGAAATTTTCAATATTGTCCACAGCAATGTGAAGCCAGCTTCAAAGGCCTAAGGCAGACACTACATTGAATTCGATGATCGTGTTAAGGCAGCATCAACTGTCCAACGCCACTGAGGGCCTTGCCTTAATATTGACACCCAAATTGGATGGCCCCTATCGGTACCAAGCTCGTGTCGCCTAACATTGTGCGTCTTGTGAACCCAGGCGAACTAAAGAAGAGGGTGGCCAAAATCTCGCTGTTGAAGCCTTTCTACCAGGAAATGACTGATGTCGAGAGAAGCAAGGACCCATGGATGCCCAGGAGTAGATGAAGAGTGAGAGCGACGCCCGTCGCCGATTATAACACTAGTACTCAATGTAGATTAGACTAATACTGGTAACGTAGATAGAATAGGCTTTATAGAATGTAAGCCGCACTGTGCGGATAGGGTATTTACGACTAAGTAGTGGTTAAGTTAACGAATAAGTTGAATTTACAGATAGACCATGGGCGCGATTATTACGGACGAGCGCAGCAGGAGGAGCCGCCGCACCCTGTACACCCGGCGGACTAACACTTTGGAGCGACTAGACGGCATGGTTGTGCTGATGGCCATCGCGGTGACGACCATGTTCGTTGAGGCCCCGTTCGCATGTAACTCGCCACCGTACGCGGGAGAGCCTCTGTCCCCCACCTCCACAACCCCCGCCTAGGATGGCGACCCCAACGGCAGCCGACGAGATGGACGATCCGGCGGGTGAGGAGGAAAGTCATGTAGATCGGCTTGAATGCAATGAGCCCCTTGACGCGGTAAAGTGCCTAACTGAGTTCCACGGGACTCAAAACACTTACGTATCTTGGAGGCAGGCCGCGCATGGCGCCTATAGACTTTTCAGAAAATACGTCGGAAGCTTCCGTCACTACCAACACATCTTAATAATTTGAAATAAAATTAGAGGATCGGTTCGGCCTATGCGGCCTATCCATGTGATCGAGCAGGAAATGGGCACGCTTAGGCAGTGCTGCATGTCTATCCTATAGTACTACGATGAGGTTGAAAACAAACTCACGTTTGTGAGTACAAACAAGGCCTATATGACTTATGATATGACTTTGGCAACGGGCATGTGTGAAAAATTCAGGGGTGACGCGCTCCGCGTATTGGTCTCTGGACTTTAACGCAATTTCACCACGACGGCGCAGGCACTAGTCCAGGACGTCCAGGCTTATCACAAGAGATATGCTCTTGCGGCAAGTTTTGCTAGGGGCAAGAAGGAAGAAGTCGTCCAGAGCCACGGCCACAAGGGCGCCAGCAACAGCAGCAACAGGAAATAAAACAATTTCCTCAGGGTGGACGGGGCAAGAACCCTCATTTCAAGAGGCAGAACGGAATTAAATGACCTTAATGAAATGTTTATATATTACTAGCGGATACAGCCAAAAAACTTTTAAAATTATTTGGACACTGATCGGACGGTAAACAAACAACTTGCATACAAACGTTTTCCGCTAATTTACCACTATTGCGGATGTTATTTCCCAAATCGCTGATAAAGGTATTCATTAATTTCTTATATAGAGCTTTGAAAACAAGTTTGAAGCAAATTGAACAAAACTTAAAACTTCACCAAAAAAGAAGGCTTAGAATCGCATTTCTTACCGAGGATGCTTTGATTCTGCGAAAAATGTGAAACATGACTCAAATGATTTTTCATATAGATCCTTTGAAATGCATTTGAGCTCGAAACGTAATCCACCAAATCTTTGACCCTCATTTCCACCAAGGAGGACTACATTTTGGGAAAAGTGTGAAACACCCCTGAAATGAATTTGAACAAAGATCTTTGAAATTGAGTTTAAGGTCGAACGGATAACAAACAAAAAAGTTTCAAACAAAGGTCTTTCGCGATTTTTCCATACTTGCGGGTAGAATTTCCCGAAACCCCGTCGTAACGTGCACATACATAACATCACATAATGTAACTACAGGAAACATTTCAGCTTCCTAGCTCTTACGGCTTGGGCTGTGCGTTGATCACCAATCAGTCAGTCAGTCAGTCAGGACAAACAGTTTTATATACAGAGATATTCTTATTTTGTTGTTTACTGTGGGGACCTATTTTGCTTAAAAAAAAAAAAAAAAAACTAAGTCGTAGACGTCTAATTTAAGACCAAAAATTGAAAATGTTCAATTTTTGCGACTTGACAGATATAGAAAAGTGTGTAAGTGTGCGTGCTTCGCCGGCCCCAACAACTTTCATGCATACATGCCACACATACCCTTAACAGCAACAAGCATGAAAAATAGCAACTTTACACAAGAACAAGGTCCCCACAGTAAGCAACAAAATTAAGATATAAAATATAAGTATTTCATTTAATTCATTTATGTTGTCAATAAATAAATATAAATCAAATTCTTCTCATTATGCGTGACTGGACGAAGAAATACTTGATAGAGCATTTGCATGTGTGTCTCTTGCTTGCAACAAACGGCGTGATCTACTTGTGCGCAAATTCACACAACCCAATCATATGTATGTTTGTAGATCTCGGAATTTTTGAGAAGCTATACAGGGAGAATGAGATGCACACAAGTGCGCAAAGCAATGAGTGAGCGCGAGGCACACTTTGCACATGCATACACAAATATGTTGTTGGAATTAACAACTATCATACATATATTATGAAAAGGCATCCGCGGCAGCGACGTTGTTCTAAGCGAGATGCGGCATCATACTGAACCATTGAGTAATAAACAGATACAGAGCGGAAAAGTCACTCCGAGCTTTTATTGCCGTTTTAATTCTGAAGCAAGCTGGATAAGGTTGGTACGCAAACTCAACATCTCAAGAAATCAAGCTCATTTACCATAGGAAGCAACAACAAATCACTAGCAAAACAACAACAGTGCGCACGAAGACCCATTTTTTCTTCGTCCCCCGTTTTAATCTATGAAATTCAGAAGCAAGATTTTGAGGACAAAGGAAAACCAGTGCAAAGAAAAGGGGCCGTCAATGCCACTGTGTGTGTTGCTGGTTTCTCTGTCGTTCCTACAAGGCAGCGCATAGAAACCAAAACTCAATTTGGGTACTAAATTGTTGTTGCAGAGACGAGTCTCTGCGCAAGTAGGTAGAAAATTTAAATTCCAGCAGGCCATGGCATTCAGATCAAAGGGTTACGTGCTCGGCGCACCAACATCATATATTATGACGTCACATTTCACAGAATTTTATTTCTTGTGGTGTTTAGTATATAGTTCTACCTTTATTACGTACATCTAAATAATTTATGAATAGGGTCCTTTATAGTAAATAATTGATTGACATATGTAATCATTTTATATACGAAATGATCGCACGCAAAAAGCCACACTAAATACGAAATAATGTTTTTCATAGACATACAAGAAGGTTTGCGCTATTTGGTTACGTTGCTTATGAATAGTTAAAGTATCATATTTTCACAAAGGGTGCCTTGCTGGTCAAAAAATGAAAATTTTTAAAAATCTGCCGAGCTGCTTGCAAGTTGAAATCGAGTGAAGAAGAAGACGACATGACTTTGCGAATTGTCCGCATAGCAGTGCTTAGAAACCACAACAATAAGTTAGACGAGTACAGAAGCTAAGATCGTAGGCTGTAGCCTCAACCAAAAAGGGATAGCAGAGACAGAATTTGTGGTGTGCTTTTTTCATTGTCGAGCCGTTTTGATTATTTTTATACCCTGAACCCATTGAAAATGGGTAAAAAGGGTATATTGTATTTGTGCAAAATGCAAATGTATGTAACAGGCAGAAGGAAGCATCTCCGACCCCATAAACTATATATATTTTTGATCAGCATCAATAGCCGAGTCGATCTAGGCATGTCCGTCTGTCCTTCCGTCCGTCCGTCCGTCCGCCTGTCCGTGTTTATGAACGCAAGGATCTCAGAACCTATAAGAGCTAGAGAGCTAAAATTTTAGATGTAGGTGCTCCTAGTGCCTGCGCAGATCGAGTTTGTTTTCGATAATCGATAACTTACTCCGTTTCCAAGCAATCGATAAACATCGATATCGACATTCTGTTTTTTTTATCGAACTGGGTAAATAATAAGAGCTACAGTCACCAAACATGATATGTTGCTTCTAGAATATTATATATATGTCAAGTATCTTTCATTTTATACATATCGCCACCTCCACGCTACCACCTCAAAGAGGGTTCATGGTATACCCTAGTCGGGAGCTCCCGACTAGAACCTCTCACTTGTTGTTGTTGGTTCTTATGAAAAATGGTCTGAAGTTGTCTTTGATTTTTTGAGCAACGGCAGAAGTAGCTGCAGACAGCCCGGCGTTGTGTTTGCAATCTCGGTATCTGGCCTCAGAATTTTTGAAAAAGAGCTTTGATCCAAGTGAATATTTAAAGTGAATATTAAAAATTGGAATTATGTTGAGAGAGGTAAGTAATTAACAAGTGTTTATTATTTTATTTTATTATTCCCTTTCAGAATATTATTCAATATTTCAATACGCACAGGAAAGAGATGAGAGCTTAGGAAAGGTGTTCCCAAAAAAATTAAAATATAATTTATTTCTTTCATTAATAGTTTTAAATTAAAATGTTTTATTTATGTATTAACCTTTTTATAATTATAAGATTACCAAGAATATGCATTTAAATTAATAATGAATATTTAAAAAAAAAACAACATCAAACATCATATTTTATGCGAACCTTTTGCGATATCTTTTAAGAGACTTTTTTAATATTGCTTACCTACAAAATCGTATATCAGAAAATAATTTATCAGACTTGTTAGAAATATCAGAAAAGGCTCGGAAAACATATAACAAAAGGCTCGCTAGCCGTATTTCTTGCGACAGTCGTAAATGAAACTTTGACTGCCACAAACTGAACGACATATGATTCATATTGCTATCGTTTACCAATGCGTTTGCGAGCGGTTTGTCGTGTAAAGTCTCGCATTTGACCAGCTTGCGATATCATTTGCGACAGTTTTGTCCGCTGGGGTGATACATGCATACTCATACCTACAGAAATACTAATCAGAAATAGCCCAGGCTACTCGCTTGCTTGCTTAGGCTTTAGCCGTAACAATGCATTTTGTTGACTTATGAGTATATTATTAAACGATGAAAAAAATATATTTATTTGGGGATTTCCTTTTCCTTTATTTCCTTTTATTGATGTCAATTTGCAACTGAATAAACTTAAATCAATTCTAGCCCTAGTAACCTGCGGCGTCGCTGCTGATGTTGTTGGCCCGTTGGGCAATTCTTCTTGGAATTTTCAGCGGTTGCCAATCGGCGCGTGGTGGAAATGGCACAGACACCAAGTCAGCATTTTGCTGCACTTCTTATGAGGTGTTGCAATGCTTCTTATTGGGACTGTATGAATTTATTTGTTGTTAACTCCCCCTTTGATTAAAGCTTGTCCTCAAGCGGTCATCAGAAGAAAGGTATGTTGTTGAACCTGAGGTTGTTGGCGTCTGTATTTTGTATTTGGATATGCGTTGGTTCTTTCCTGTGGCTCTCTAGTTCATTGTTCAGTTGCAATATTATATTTTTCTTTTTTTTCTCTTCAATACGTGTAATACACAGGTAAGAAGGATGGCAACTGTGAACATAGTTATGAAGCCGACACTTTTGGCTATAGAGTGCGTCTGAAGTTTTTGCATATTTTTATACCCTGAACCCATTAAAAATGGGTAAAAAGGGTATATTGTATTTGTGCAAAATGCAAATGTATGTAACAGACAGAAGGAAGCATCTCCGACTCCATAAAGTATATATATTCTTGATCAGCATCTATAGCCGTCTGTCTGTCCGTCCGTCCGTCCGTATGTATGAACGCAAGGATCTCAGAACCTATAAGAGCTAGAGACTTGAAATTTTAGATGTAGGTGCTCCTAGGGCCTGCGCAGATCGAGTTTGTTTCCGATAATCGATAACTTAATCCGTTTTCAAGCAATCGATAAACATCGATATCGACATCCTGTTTTTTGAGCAAATTAGGTAAATAATTAGAGCTAGAGTCACCAAACATGATATGTTGCTTCTAGAATATTATATATATGTCAAGTATCTTTCATTTTATACATATCGCCACCTCCTCGCTACCACCTCAAAAGGGGTTCAGGGTATTCCCTAGTCGGGAGCTCTCGACTAGAACCTCTTACTTGTTTATGTTGCTTTTATGGATTATCTTGTTAGTTGTTGTTTGTACGGCTGGGTTCCAATTTTTTTTAACTATTTCCTTTTTGTATCTGGGTGCTAGTTTGGTACCTTATCTGGTATTAACTTTGACGAATATTTCTTGACCTGGTGCGTAAGTCGTTGCGTTTTCTGTTATGATTCTGCATGTCAGTCGATTGTTTCTGTTTGAGTCTGTCAATGTTCTCTTTCCTAGCTTTATCGTATTGATCTGGGTCTGTCGTCATGTTTCTGCCGAAAAATATGTCTAATGGTCTCTTGTTAGTTGTCGAGTGTATAATGTAGTTGTAGTCGTATATTGATTTGTTAAGAAGTTCTTCAAATGTTCTGTGTTCTTGTTTTCTTTTAATACATCTCATAATATCTGATAGTGTTGAATGAAATCTTTCTACCTGACCATTCACTGCGCTTTTGTAGGGTGGTGTTTTATAAACTTCTATACCTAATTGGTACTGCATCATAAAAGTAACTGAGGCTGAGTTAAGGGATTTTTCGTTATCTATTACAACGGCTTTAGGTACGCCAAAATAAAATAGGATTTCATGAAGTGGTTTTTAAATGACTTCTATTGGTCTAGATTTGATTATTCGTCCCTGGGCTAATTGAAAATTGATCTACTGCTGTTAGTACTAAGTTCTTTTCTGTCGTGTATATGTCAATATGGATTGTATGTCCTGGATATTCGGGGATTGATGTTTCTTTGAGTTTTGGGTTAGTAGGATGTCTATCGTATTTTTCTTCTTTACAAACTTGACACTGTTTGACTAATTCTGTTATTCGTTGTTTCATTTTTGGGAAAAAGAAAGTTTCGGACAATTGCATTTTGATTTCTAGTGCGTTGCGGTGGGCTCTGTTGTGTGTATCCAATATCTTCTCATCTTGCTCTGTTTCATTTGTTAAATCTTTTAGTTGAGACTGTGTAAATCTAATCTTGAAGTTACTAAAGTGTTGGGTATATATCTGTTGAATTTGGTTTATTATTTCTTCTGAAGTTATTATTCCGTTAATTACAGATGGATTTAGATGAGCTTTCAATATTTGCGTAAGGTCGTGTTCTGAGAAGTTTGGTCGAGTTATTGTATGTCTGTGGAATGTTGGGAATGGGATGTGAAACTTGTAATCTGATTTATTAGCTTTGCTGAGAAATATCTGGTTTTTAAACACATTTTTTGGGGCTATGCTTGGTATTAAATTGTGGCTTGAACTGTCAGCACTGTGCTGGGTGGAGGCTACTGATCCGATATTATTGATAACAGGGATTCGTGATAGCGCATCGGCTACAATATAATCCCTACCTGGCTTATAGAGGAGTTCATAGTCGAACTCTTCCAGGTAAGCTCCACCTTTTTATACCCTGAACCCATTAAAAATGGGTAAAAAGGGTATGTTGTATTTGTGCAAAATGTAAATGTATTTAACAGGCGGCAGAAGGAAACATCTCCGACCCCATAAAGTATATATATTCTTGATCAGCATCAAAAGCCGAGTCGATCTAGCCATATCCGTCTGCCTGTCCGTCCGTCCGTCCGTATGTATGAACGCAAGGATCACAGAACCTATAAGAGCTAGAGACATGAAATTTTAGCTGTAGGTTCTTCTAGTTCCTACGCAGATCGATTTCGACATCCTGTTTTTTGAGCAAATTGGGTAAATAATAATAGCTAGAGTCACCAAACATGATATGTTGCTTCTAGAATATTATATATACATATGTCAAGTATCTTTCATTTTAGACCTATCGCCAGCTCCCCGCTTTCACATACAAGAAAGTTCAGGGCAGTCGGGAGCTTCAGACTAGAACCTCTTACTTGTTATTCTTGCGTTGCCGTTCCAACTGCTGAGAGAGTGGGTTAAGATTTAATGGTCAGTATATATCTTTACTCTTGCTTTACCGTAAAGGTAATTTTTGAGAGCTTTTAGGGCCCAAATTATTGCCAACATTTCCCTTTTATTGGTGGCGTAGTTCTCTTCTGTTTTAGAGAGAGTTCTAGAGAGAAAACAAATGGGTCGCTTGTTCTGGGATAGAACAGTGCCAATAGTAAAGTTTGATGCATCTGTTGTCAGATGAAATTCTTTGCTGAAGTCTGGGTAATGGAGTATTTCCTCGTTTGAAACCATGGCGTTTTTAATTTTATTAAATGCTTCGATTGATTCTTCGTTGAGATTAATGAGCTTTCTAGCTGATTGATTTTTGGACACACGTCCATCTTTCCCTCTTAAAAGAGAAGTAAGGGGCTTTGTCAACTTAGCGAAGTGTTTTATAAATCTCGTATAATAGCTGGCAAGGCCAATAAAAGATCTTAAATCTTTGAGGGTTTTTGGAAGTGGGTACTTTCCTATTGTCTCTATCTTGTTAGGATTGGTTTCAATACCTTTATCTGAGATGATAAATCCCAGGAACTCTACTCTGCTTTTAAAGAACTCACATTTGTCCAACTGACATTTCATGTTGGCTTCCTGTAGAGTTCTGATTTCTGCTCTTACGTTAGTTGCATAATTCAATTTTTCGTCCGGATTGGCAAAGAGACTTAAGTGCATTTTAACAAGTTGATTTAGACTATTTATTTTTTCGTTTGTCATGTGGTCTGTCCGTGGTATTACCGTGTTTACTGCCTCGATTCTTTTCTGCTTAATGGGTATGCAAATATTATTCTTGATTATTAGTATATTTTTGCTGCTTTGTATGACAGCATCTAATTCTTTTAGACTATCGTTAACTAATATGGCGTCAAATGATTTTAAGGTGGGTAAGAGAAAGAATTTTATTTTGATATAATTTCTATTAAAAAGATTAGCGAACTTGTGGTGTGTAATTTAAATGCTTCCGCCGACTGTGACGGCTTCGAAGGGCTCGGACACGAATTCGGGTTGGACATAATTCCTGTTTGATCCTGTATCTATTAATATTTTGAGTAACTTTCCGCTCCCCATCTTACATTCTATGTAAGGAAGAGAGGAGCTATTTATCCTAAAAAATTAATGTCTGTCCGTCATCTGCATCTTCGATTCGTTGGGTATATTCTTTTAATGGCTGTTCATATTCGGTCTACTCTTCGTAATTTAGCATTGATTGTACGTATTCTTCCATGGTAACATAGCTGTCAGTGTTTCTGTCTCGGTCTGTTCTTCTCCAGTTTGTATGTTGAAGTTTCTTTGTTTTTCACTTCATTTCTAACATACAGTACTATTCCTGATATGGCAACCTCCCCTGCCGGTCCGGATTTCATCCTTTTTGAAGCCTTTGGGTATCTACTGGGGATCCTGCGACCAGTATTCGTTGAGAGTATCCTGCGGGCGGGCCTTACAAGATGTATTGTCCACCGCTGGGCAAATAATCAATTAAGTTTTAATTGCCTTTCGCGAATTTCACCAGTCGTTAAATATAGTTAACGAGAGTTGCACTGGTTTTGTTTTCGCGTATAACCGACTAACGCGCACGTAGAATCGTTTGTTTTTTTGTAACACGAGCCGGTCCCTGCTCGGGCGCCAGTTAATTCCAAGGTTTATTAAACGATGAAAAAAATATATTTTTTTGGGGAAGCAAGTCTTCCTTTTATTGATGTCAACTGATTCAACTGAATTAACTTAAATCAATTCTAGCCCTAGTAACCTGTGGTTTAGTGGCAGCGGCGTCGTTGCTGATGTTGTTGGCCCGTTGGGCAATTCTTCTTGGAATTTTCAGCGACACAGACACCAAGTCAGCATTTTGCTGAATTTCTTATGAGGTGTTGCAATGCTTATTATTGGGACTGTATGAATTTATTTGTTGTTAACTTATATAAAGGGTGAAGGGATCCAACTAGCATTATTAAATATATAAAAAATTACAACAAAAAATATTCTCCCTGTAGGAATTGAACTTGCGACCTGCGACCGACGAAGCGAAATGTTTCCACTCACTGTATACCTGCAACCACACCAAGAGCTGGTACTTAACGATAAATCTGAACTTAAATAGCAGCATATACACAGAGAACAGCATACGATGCAATCGAAATTATAATTCTTTTTGTGTGTATATATGTTAGTGTATGTGTGCAAGTTATCACCCAGCCTGCATGACAATTTTTATTGAAATTATAAACAACATTCCTTCACCCTTATTAGACCCATATCAATCAGCCGCTTAACGCGCAGCTGCGGTTTTTTAATATAAAGATCCAGACTCCCGGCTCTTATATAAACATAACAGGGCAAATACTTAACGTAAAGATCCAGATCCTCATGCGCAATGCATAACATATGCATAGCATTTAACTATTGATTACGAAAGCTGCGCCCGCGAACTTTTGAAACTTAAGAAAAGAAGCTTTAGCATAACACTTCACAGCGAACTTTTGAGCTTTACGAAAATAACCTTTATCATAAACATAGCTAACTTGCAGCATAAATTCATGATTGTACTTTAGTTCTAATTTTTGATTCAAATAAATCGGAAGCTTCTAGACCCCCGCAATAAAAATATTTTTTTTTCCAATTTGTCGCTACAAATTGGTTAATTACGCCCAACGCGGTGCTCGCGATTGATAACACAAGAAAAGGATAATTAGAAGAAAAAACATCTTTAGGGATTCGAGAGTGAGCAAAGTACCGATACACAAATCCACAAAAGTTATCAATAAGAGCATTAACTAATTTTCTATAAAAGTAAATACCGTGTGTCCCTAAAAGAAGCATTAAAAATTTCCAACAGACGGAAATATCCTGTTTCAAAAAAACACGAAAGAATATAAAAAAGTTCCAATAAACGGAAACGCAAAGTAATTCCATAAATAAGGAAAGTTAACCAAAAATGTTCAACAATCTCAAACGCCTTTAAATAAAAACATTTGTTTGTGACCAATTATAAAAAATCTTCAAACATAAAAGATACTTAAAAGTGAAACGAAAATTTCGATATATGAAAATATCGTTAAATAAAAACATTTCGTATGTGACCAATTATGAAAAATGCATCAACCCAAGATCTCCGAACGAGAACAACCTAAAAAGAAGACCCTAAAACAAGAAGAAAGGAAGGATAGCTTCACCCTAAAACCAGAAGGAAGGAAGGAAGACTTGGACGACTTTATAATCACCGAAAAAGAAAGAACTTTAACGTGAGCCATCAGAAATTTTTTTTATTTTTATTCTATGATATTTTGATTATATAAAGTAAATTTAAATTGTAATAATAAGAAGTAAATTTTATATACCAGAACATTTGTTAGTAAAATAATTGTTAAAAACTGGATAATCAATTAGAAATTTTAATTGATGGTTATCAAAATTTAAATATTGCTAACAATAACTTGACAGCTGATGTGGTAGCTTAGTTGATAGCAACTCAGACTAGAGCACTCCAAGAGCAAATTGCAGAATTGAAGTGCAAATTACTCTCTCCACCAATAATGAACAAAAATTTAAAATAACTGAAGTTAATGACTTAATTCGTTTCGATGAATCATTCGATATCATCAAGTCTATACCAGAATTTTCAAGCCGTTATATTGCATATGTTAGCTGGCGCGAAGCAGCTTGCTGCGCCATGCGTATGTAAGTTAACCACTGACTATTCCCCAGTGTTCTGGGGAATCCAATGACCAGAGTCATGATCGCGGCGGATATGTCGCAACTATGTTGCCGGCCGCGACGCTCATCCGACACCACACACGAGGCGCTAACGCTGCACTTTTGGGGGCAGCGACGGCGACTCTGCGACAGCGACGGCGGCTCCGTGGCAGCGACGGCGACGTAGGCTAGCTTTGCTTATTATAACCAAAATTGTATTTCATTAGTCTAAGTTTGGATATGAATAAAGCGCAGCGTACCGCTCCTGAAACCACTGCTCTTAGTTAACTCAACTGCATTTATTAATGCAAATAATCAATTGACGCCCAGCGTACAAGCCCGCAAGTGGGATAATTTTTTAATATCTAAACAACGCGAAACTCAAATAATAAAAAGCAATATTAACAAATAAAACGAGAAAGAAGGTTTTTTGCATACCGAAGATCCTACTTTTCGACAAATCGTTCCTATGGCAGCTATATGATATAGTGGTCCGATCTTAATAGGATTTCGCCTATATATGAGGAGCATAGTAAAACTAATAAATGCCGAGTTTGGTCAAGATATCTTGATAAACAAAAGGTTTTTTCATACAAAAACTTAATTTTCGACCGATCGTTCCTATGGCAGCTATATGATATAGTGGTCCGATCTTAATAGGATTTTGCATATATATGAGGAGCTTAGTAAAACTAATAAATGCCGAGTTTGGTCAAGATATCTTGACAAACAAAATGTTTTTTCATACAAAAACTTAATTTTCGACCGATCGTTCCTATGGCAGCTATATGATATAGTGGTCCGATCCAACTGGTTTTGTACATATGTGCTGCGTGCAACAGAAATAGGACTTCTGCAAAGTTTCATTAAGATAGCTTTAAAACTGAGGGACTATTCGCATAGAAACAGACAGACGGACAGATCGGTCAGACGGACAGACGGACATGGCTATATCGACTCGGCTGTTGATGCTGATCAAGAATATATATACTTTATGGGGTCGGAGATGTCTCCTTCTATGCGTTACACATTTCACGACAAAATTATAATACCCTCTGCAAGGGTATTAAAAAAAGGCTTTTAATCAAAAACCGATGTAAATAAGATTTAGCAAAAATGAAGGGAGCATAGTGAAATCTTTAAATGTCGTGTTTAATGGTCAAGATATCATGAAAAACAAAAAATTCTCCAAACAAAAACTTAATTTAATATGATATAGTGGTCCGATCTTAATACGATTTTGCATATATATGAGGAGCATAGTAAAACTAATAAATGCCGAGTTTGGTTAAGATATCTTGAAAAACAAAATGTTTTTTCATACAAAAACTTAATTTTCGATAGATCGTTCCTATGGCAGCTATATGATATAGTGGTCCGATCTTAATAGGATTTTGCATATATATGAGGAGCTTAGTAAAACTAATAAATGCCGAGTTTGGTCAAGATATCTTGACAAACAAAATGTTTTTTCATACAAAAACTTAATTTTCGACCGATCGTTCCTATGGCAGCTATATGATATAGTGGTCCGATCCAACTGGTTTTGACATATGTGCTGCGTGCAACAGAAATAGGGACTTCTGCAAAGTTTCATTAAGATAGCTTTAAAACTGAGGGACTAGTTCGCATAGAAACAGACAGACGGACAGACGGTCAGACGGACAGACGGACATGGCTATATCGACTCGGCTGTTGATGCTGATCAAGAATATATATACTTTATGGGGTCGGAGATGTCTCCTTCTATGCGTTACACATTTCACGACAAAATTATAATACCCTCTGCAAGGGTATAAAAAAGGCTTTTAATCAAAAACCGATGTAAATAAGATTTAGCAAAAATGAAGGGAGCATAGTGAAATCTATTAAATGTCGTGTTTAATGGTCAAGATATCATGAAAAACAAAAAAATTCTCCAAACAAAAACTTAATTTAATATGATATAGTGGTCCGATCTTAATACGATTTTTGCATATATATGAGGAGCATAGTAAAACTAATAAATGCCGAGTTTGGTCAAGATATCTTGATAAACAAAATGTTTTTTCATACAAAAACTTAATTTTCGACCGATCGTTCCTATGGCAGCTATATGATATAGTGGTCCGATCTTAATAGGATTTTGCTATATATGAGGAGCTTAGTAAAACTAATAAATGCCGAGTTTGGTCAAGATATCTTGACAAACAAAATGTTTTTTCATACAAAAACTTAATTTTCGACCGATCGTTCCTATGGCAGCTATATGATATAGTGGTCCGATCTTAATAGGATTTTGCATATATATGAGGAGCTTAGTAAAACTAATAAATGTCGAGTTTGGTCAAGATATCTTGACAAACAAAATGTTTTTTCATACAAAAACTTAATTTTCGACCGATAGTTCCTATGGCGGCTATATGATATAGTGGTCCGATCTTAATAAAATTTTGCATATATATGAGGAGCATAGTAAAACTAATAAATGTCGAGTTTGGTCAAGATATCTTGATAAACAAAATGTTTTTTCATACAAAAACTTAATTTTCGACCGATCGTTCCTATGGCAGCTATATGATATAGTGGTCCGATCCAGCTGGTTTTGACATATGTGCTGCGTGCAACAGAATTAGGGACTTCTGCAAAGTTTCATTAAGATAGCTTTAAAACTGAGGGACTAGTTCGCATAGAAACAGACAGACGGACAGACGGACAGACGGACATGGCTATATTGACTCGGCTGTTGATGCTGATCAAGAATATATATACTTTATGGGGTCGGAGATGTCTCCTTCTATGCGTTACACATTTCACGACAAAATTATAATACCCTCTGCAAGGGTATAAAAATTGTCTT
>JAEIGF010000091.1:0-74800 GCA_018903485.1 Drosophila littoralis
TTACTCATAATATGACAAAAAAATGTAACGGGTTCTATGCAACGGTAAATCAGAATTTTGCTTTCATCGTGAAATTCGCTAAATGTGTGGGTCTGTTTTTGGCTCATCTGATTAGGTTTGACAACTTTGACTTCACTTTTTGATTGACTGCGTGATTGAAAACATATAATTTCTTTGGTCTACTTAAATTTAAAGTAATTGCTACCATTTTTTTTTAATATGGGTCGGGGAAAATCTTTAACCGATTTTGAAAAAGTTCAAATTAAAGGCTATATTGAATCTGGCCTAAAACATAATGAAATAGCAAAGAAGATTGGTCGAAGCCAAAACGTGGTAAGCAATTTTCTTCGTAATGAAGCCGATTACGGGAAAAAAATGAAAGGAGGAAAAAAATCTGCTACAACGGCATCAGAGAGGCGAACTTCGAACTGCTTCGAATTCCCACCTCTCTGCCAGTAAAATCAGGGATGAATGCGGTGTAAATGCTAGTTTGGCAATGGTAAAACGAGTTATTCGGAGTGCTAAGCACTTAAAGAGATTAAAAATAAAAAAAACCTCCTCTCAATGATGCACGGAAGGGAAGCGCGACTTCGATTTGCGCGGGATCACATGACATGGAACAAGGGTGGAAGGCTGTGGTCTTCTCCGACGAAAAAAATTCAATCTCGACGGACCGGATGGCTACAACTATTATTTTCACGATATGCGAAAATTGGAATGCTTTTTGAGTCGTCATCACTCCTGTACAGGAGGCGTAAGCGATTAAAAAAGCCTGGTCAACTATTTCACTGAGTGAAATTGAAAAATATTACGATTCCATATCAACACGAATGTTTGAAATAATTAAGAATAAGGGTGGTCATACCAAATATTAAATAATGCAGAAATAGTGTCTTTAATTATTTAAGTTACCAAGTGCCATGAAATATTGCTGTGAATAATTTTTTTTTATAGTTTTATTGGTCAAACCCTTTCACTTGAGCCAAAAATTATGTAGATTTTCAGCTATGTTTTTGAAATTGTAATAAAAAAAAAATATAAAAACCAAACCAAACAAAAAAACTTTTGTATTTTATAAATAATTGATCGCTTTACTTAACAAAAATTTACTTGATTTAAGTCCGAGTGCTCGTTATGAAGATATTATGTTCTAAGTCTAAAAAAGAAGTCACCAGTGCCGCTCAACTGAATAGGTTTGAAAAATATTTCTTCTATTTTTTCTTCTCTCTTTGTTCCTATGGCATTTTTTCCTTCTTTCTTTTTTGTTTTGAACATTCATTTGTTTACTCATAATATGACAAAAAAATGTAACGGGTTCTATGCAACGGTAAATCAGAATTTTGCTTTCATCGTGAAATTCGCTAAATGTGTGGGTCTGTTTTTGGCTCATCTGATTAGGTTTGACAACTTTGACTTCACTTTTTGATTGACTGCGTGATTGAAAACATATAATTTCTTTGGTCTACTTAAATTTAAAGTAATTGCTACCATTTTTTTTTAATATGGTTCGGGGAAACTCTTTAACCGATTTTGAAAAAGGTCAAATTAAAGGCTATATTGAATCTGGCCTAAAACATAATGAAATAGCAAAGAAGATTGGTCGAAGCCAAAACGTGGTAAGCAATTTTCTTCGTAATGGACCCGATTACGGGAAAAAAATGAAAGGAGGAAAAAAATCTGCTACAACGGCATCAGAGAGGCGACTAATCCTTCGAACTGCTTCGAATTCCCACCTCTCTGCCAGTAAAATCAGGGATGAATGCGGTGTAGATGCTAGTTTGGCAACGGTAAAACGATGGCTACAACTATTATTTTCACGATATGCGAAAAGAGGAATGCTTTTTGAGTCGTCATCACTCCTGTACAGGAGGCGTAATGGTTTGGGGAGCCATATCGTTTTATGGAACTTGCGAGCTGCAGTTTGTTCCCTCAAAGATGAATGCAAATGTCTACAAGACTGTGCTCCAAAAGGCTTTTCCCCAGTTTTCCGAAATTTTTGGACCTATTCAATGGACGTACCAACAAGACAACGCCCCCATCCATACAGCCGGGTTACAAAACAGTGGATTAAGGACCAGAATGTCAACTTGCTCGAGTGGCCGCCATACTCCCTAGACATAAATATTATCGAGAACATTTGGGGACTTTTATCCAGGAGAGTGTATGAAGGGGGAAGACAATTTCAGGACTCGGCGACCCTGGTTGAAGCGATTAAAAAAGCCTGGTCAACTATTTCACTGAGTGAAATTGAAAAATATTACGATTCCATATCAACTCGAATGTTTGAAATAATTAAGAACAAGTGTGGTCATACCAAATATTAAATAATGCAGAAATAGTGTCTTTTATTATTTAAATTACCAAGTGCCATGAAATATTGCTGTGAATAAATTTTTTATAGTTTTGTTGGTCAAACCTATTCACTTGAGCCAAAATTATGTAGATTTTCAGCTATGTTTTTGAAAATATAATAAAAAATGTAAAAAACAAACCAAACAAAAAAACTTTTGTATTTTATAAATAATTGATCGTTTTACTTAACAAAATTTATTTGGTTTTAATCCGAGTGCTCGTTATGAAGATATTATGTTCTAAGGCTAAAAAAGAAGTCAAACCTATTCAGTTGAGCGGCACCAGTGCCCAGTGAAAAATATTTCTTCTATTTTTATACCCTTGCAGAGGGTATTATAATTTTGTCGTGAAATGTGTAACGCATAGAAGGAGACATCTCCGACCCCATAAAGTATATATATTCTTGATCAGCATCAACAGCCGAGTCGATATAGCCATGTCCGTCTGTCCGTCTGTCCGTCTGTCCGTCTGTCCGTCCGTCCGTCTGTCCGTCTGTCTGTTTCTATGCGAACTAGTCCCTCAGTTTTAAAGCTATCTTAATGAAACTTTGCAGAAGTCCCTATTTCTGTTGCACGCAGCACATATGTCAAAACCAGCTGGATCGGACCACTATATCATATAGCTGCCATAGGAACGATCGGTCGAAAATTAAGTTTTTGTATGAAAAAACCTTTTGTTTATCAAGATATCTTGACCAAACTCGACATTTATTAGTTTTACTATGCTCCTCATATATATGCAAAATTCTATTAAGAGATCGGACCCCCAATTCTTATCGCCATAAGAACGATCGGTCGAAAATTAAGTTTTTGTATGAAAAAACATTTTGTTTGTCAAGATATCTTGACCAAACTCGGCATTTATTAGTTTTACTAAGCTCCTCATATATATGCAAAATCCTATTAAGAGCGGACCACTATATCATATAGCTGCCATAGGAACGATCGGTCGAAAATTAAGTTTTTGTATGAAAAAACATTTTGTTTGTCAAGATATCTTGACCAAACTCGGCATTTATTAGTTTTACTAAGCTCCTCATATATATGCAAAATCCTATTAAGATCGGACCACTATATCATATAGCTGCCATAGGAACGATCGGTCGAAAATTAAGTTTTTGTATGAAAAAACATTTTGTTTATCAAGATATCTTGACCAAACTCGACATTTATTAGTTTTACTATGCTCCTCATATATATGCAAAATTTTATTAAGATCGGACCACTATATCATATAGCCGCCATAGGAACTATCGGTCGAAAATTAAGTTTTTGTATGAAAAAACATTTTGTTTTTCAAGATATCTTAACCAAACTCGGCATTTATTAGTTTTACTATGCTCCTCATATATATGCAAAATCGTATTAAGATCGGACCACTATATCATATTATTAAGTTTTTGTATGGAGAATTTTTTGTTTTTCATGATTTTGCCATTAAACACTGCATTTAAAGATTTCACTATGCTCCCTTCATTTTTGCTAAATCTTATTTACATCGGTTTTTGATTAAAAGCTTTTTTTTTGTTTATCAATATACCTTGACCAAACTCGGCCTTAACCATTTTCTCGGCATTAAAAGGTTGGGTCTGCAAGGGTATTAAATCTTCGGCGTGCCGAAGATAGCCCTTCTTTCTCGTTTCTTCTCTCTTTGTTCCTATGGCATTTTTTCCTTCTTTCTTTTTTGTTTTGAACATTCATTTGTTTACTCATAATATGACAAAAAAATGTAACGGGTTCTATGCAACGGTAAATCAGAATTTTGCTTTCATCTTGAAATTCGCCAAATGTGTGGTCTATTTTTGGCTCATCTGATTAGTTTTGACAACTTTGACTTCACTTTTTGATTGACTGCGTGATTGAAAACATATAATTTCTTTGGTCTACTTAAATTTAAAGTAATTGCTATTATTTTTTTTAATATGGGTCGGGGAAAATCTTTAACCGATTTTGAAAAAGGTCAAATTAAAGGCTATATTGAATCTGGCCTAAAACATAATGAAATAGCAAAGAAGATTGGTCGAAGCCAAAACATGGTAAGCAATTTTCTTCGTAATGAAGCCGATTACGGGAAAAAAATGAAAGGAGGAAAAAAATCTGCTACAACGGCATCAGAGAGGCGAACTTCGAACTGCTTCGAATTCCCACCTCTCTGCCAGTAAAATCAGGGATGAATGCGGTGTAAATGCTAGTTTGGCAACGGTAAAACGAGTTATTCGGAGTGCTAAGCACTTAAAGAGATTAAAAATAAAAAAAAAACCTCCTCTCAATGATGCACGGAAGGAAGCGCGACTTCGATTTGCGGGGGATCACATGACATGGAACAAGGAGTGGAAGGCTGTGGTCTTCTCCGACGAAAAAATTCAATCTCGACGGACCGGATAGCTACAACTATTATTTTCACGATATGCGAAAAGTGGAATGCTTTTTGAGTCGTCATCACTCCTGTACAGGAGGCGTAAGCGATTAAAAAGCCTGGTCAACTATTTCACTGAGTGAAATTGAAAAATATTACGATTCCATATCAACACGAATGTTTGAAATAATTAAGAATAAGGGTGGTCATACCAAATATTAAATAATGCAGAAATAGTGTCTTTTATTATTTAAGTTACCAAGTGCCATGAAATATTGCTGTGAATAATTTTTTTTTATAGTTTTGTTGGTCAAACCCTTTCACTTGAGCCAAAAATTATGTAGATTTTCAGCTATGTTTTTGAAAATATAATAAAAAAATATATAAAAACCAAACCAAACAAAAAAAACTTTTGTATTTTATAAATAATTGATCGCTTTACTTAACAAAATTTACTTGATTTAAGTCCGAGTGCTCGTTATGAAGATATTATGTTCTAAGTCTAAAAAGAAGTCAAACCTACTACCGGCACTGGTGCCGCTCAACTGAATAGGTTTGAAAAATATTTCTTCTATTTTTTCTTCTCTCTTTGTTCCTATGTCATTTTTTCTTTCTTTCTTTTTTGTTTTGAACATTCATTTGTTTACTCATATACTCTATGCAACGGTAAATCAGAATTTTGCTTTCATCGTGAAATTCGCTAAATGTGCGGTCTATTTTTGGCTCATCTGATTGGGTTTGACAACTTTGACTTCACTTTTTGATTGACTGCGTGATTGAAAACATATAATTTCTTTGGTCTACTTAAATTTAAAGTAATTGCTACCATTTTTTTTAATATGGTTCGGGGAAAATCTTTAACCGATTTTGAAAAAGGTCAAATTAAAGGCAATATTGAATCTGACCTGAAACATAATGAAATAGCAAAGAAGATTGGTCGAAGCCAAAACGTGGTAAGCAATTTTCTTCGTAATGAAGCCGATTACGGGAAAAAAATGAAAGGAGGAAAAAATCTGCTACAACGGCATCAGAGAGGCGACTAATCCTTCGAACTGCTTCGAATTCCCACCTCTCTGCCAGTAAAATCAGGGATGAATGCGGTGTAAATGCTAGTTTGGCAACGGTAAAACGAGTTATTCGGAGTGCTAAACACTTAAAGAGATTAAAAATAAAAAAAAAACCTCTCAATGATGCACGGAAGGAAGCGCGACTTCGATTTGCGCGGGATCACATGACATGGAACAAGGAGTGGAAGGCTGTGGTCTTCTACGACGAAAAAAATTCAATCTCGACGGACCGGATGGCTACAACTATTATTTTCACGATATGCGAAAAGTGGAATGCTTTTTGAGTCGTCATCACTCCTGTACAGGAGGCGTAATGGTTTGGGGAGCCATATCGTTTTATGGTACTTGCGAGCTGCAGTTTGTTTCCTCAAAGATGATTGCAAATGTCTACAAGACTGTGCTCCAAAATGCTTTTCCGCACTTTTCCGAAATTTTTGGACCTATTCAATGGACGTACCAACAAGACAGCCCGGGTTACAAAACAGTGGATTAAGACCAGAATGTCAACTTGCTCAAGTGGCCGCCATACTCCCCAGACATAAATATTATCGAGAACATTTGGGGACTTTTATCCAGGAGAGTGTATGAAGGGGGAAGACAATTTCAGGACTCGGCGACCCTGGTTGAAGCGATTAAAAAAGCCTGGTCAACTATTTCACTGAGGGAAATTGAAAAATATTACGATTCCATATCAACTCGAATGTTTGAAATAATTAAGAATAAGGGTGGTCATACCAAATATTAAATAATGCAGAAATAGTGTCTTTTATTATTTAAGTTACCAAGTGCCATGAAATATTGCTGTGAATAATTTTTTTTATAGTTTTGTTGGTCAAACCTATTCACTTGAGCCAAAAATTATGTAGATTTTCAGCTATGTTTTTGAAAATATAATAAAAAAAATGTAAAAAACAAACCAAACAAAAAAAACTTTTGTATTTTATAAATAATTGATCGTTTTACTTAACAAAATTTATTTGGTTTTAATCCGAGTGCTCGTTATGAAGATATTATGTTCTTAGTCAAAAAAGAAGTCAAACCTATTCAGTTGAGCGGCACCAGTGCCCAGTGAAAAATATTTCTTCTATTTTTATACCCTTGCAGAGGGTATTATAATTTTGTCGTGAAATGTGTAACGCATAGAAGGAGACATCTCCGACCCCATAAAGTATATATATTCTTGATCAGCATCAACAGCCGAGTCGATATAGCCATGTCCGTCTGTCCGTCTGTCCGTCCGTCCGTCTGTCCGTCTGTCCGTCTGTCTGTTTCTATGCGAACTAGTCCCTCAGTTTTAAAGCTATCTTAATGAAACTTTGCAGAAGTCCCTATTTCTGTTGCACGCAGCACATATGTCAAAACCAGCTGGATCGGACCACTATATCATATAGCTGCCATAGGAACGATCGGTCGAAAATTAAGTTTTTGTATGAAAAAACCTTTTGTTTATCAAGATATCTTGACCAAACTCGACATTTATTAGTTTTACTATGCTCCTCATATATATGCAAAATTCTATTAAGATCGGACCACTATATCATATAGCCGCCATAGGAACGATCGGTCGAAAATTAAGTTTTTGTATGAAAAAACATTTTGTTTGTCAAGATATCTTGACCAAACTCGGCATTTATTAGTTTTACTAAGCTCCTCATATATATGCAAAATCCTATTAAGAGCGGACCACTATATCATATAGCTGCCATAGGAACGATCGGTCGAAAATTAAGTTTTTGTATGAAAAAACATTTTGTTTGTCAAGATATCTTGACCAAACTCGGCATTTATTAGTTTTACTAAGCTCCTCCTATATATGCAAAATCCTATTAAGATCGGACCACTATATCATATAGCTGCCATAGGAACGATCGGTCGAAAATTAAGTTTTTGTATGAAAAAACATTTTGTTTGTCAAGATATCTTGACCAAACTCGGCATTTATTAGTTTTACTATGCTCCTCATATATATGCAAAATCCTATTAAGATCGGACCACTATATCATATAGCTGCCATAGGAACGATCGGTCGAAAATTAAGTTTTTGTATGAAAAAACCTTTTGTTTATCAAGATATCTTGACCAAACTCGACATTTATTAGTTTTACTATGCTCCTCATATATATGCAAAATTCTATTAAGATCGGACTACTATGTCATATAGCCGCCATAGGAACGATCGGTCGAAAATTAAGTTTTTGTATGAAAAAACATTTTGTTTGTCAAGATATCTTGACCAAACTCGGCATTTATTAGTTTTACTAAGCTCCTCATATATATGCAAAATCCTATCAAGATCGGACCACTATATCATATAGCTGCCATAGGAACGATCGATCGAAAATTAAGTTTTTGTATGAAAAAACATTTTGTTTTTCAAGATATCTTAACCAAACTCGGCATTTATTAGTTTTACTATGCTCCTCATATATATGCAAAATCCTATTAAGATCGGACCACTATATCATATTATTAAGTTTTTGTATGGAGAATTTTTTGTTTTTCATGATTTTGCGATTAAACACGGCATTTAAAGATTTCACTATGCTTCCTTCATTTTTGCTAAATCTTATTTACATCGGTTTTTGATTAAAAAACCTTTTTTTTGTTTATCAATATACCTTGACCAAACTCGGCCTTAACCATTTTCTCGGCATTAAAAGGTTGGGTCTGCAAGGGTATTAGATCTTCGGCATGCCGAAGATAGCCCTTCTTTTCGTTTTTTTGTTCTTGTTTTTTCCTTCTTTCTTTTTGTTTTGAACATTCATTTGTTTACTCATAATATGACAAAAAAAATGTAACGGGTTCTATGCAACGGTAAATCAGAATTTTGCTTTCATCGTGAAATTCGCTAAATGTGTGGTCTATTTTTGGCTCATCTGATTAGGTTTGACAACTTTGACTTCACTTTTTGATTGACTGCGTGATTGAAAACATATAATTTCTTTGGTCTACTTAAATTTAAAGTAATTACTACCATTTTTTTTAATATGGGTCGGGGAAAATCTTTAACCGATTTTGAAAAAGGTCAAATTAAAGGCTATATTGAATCTGGCCTAAAACATAATGAAATAGCAAAGAAGATTGGTCGAAGCCAAAACGTGGTAAGCAATTTTCTTCGTAATGAAGCCGATTACGGGAAAAAAATGAAAGGAGGAAAACTGCTACAACGGCATCAGAGAGGCGACTAATCCTTCGAACTGCTTCGAATTCCCACCTCTCTGCCAGTAAAATCAGGGATGAATGCGGTGTAAATGCTAGTTTGGCAACGGTAAAACGAGTTATTCGGAGTGCTAAACACTTAAAGAGATTAAAAAAAATAAAAAAACCTCCTCTCAATGATGCACGGAAGGAAGCGCGACTTCGATTTGCGCGGGATCACATGACATGGAACAAGGAGTGGAAGGCTGTGGTCTTCTACGACGAAAAAAGTTCAATCTCGACGGACCGGATGGCTACAACTATTATTTTCACGATATGCGAAAAGTGGAATGCTTTTTGAGTCGTCATCACTCCTGTACAGGAGGCGTAATGGTTTGGGGAGCCATATCGTTTTATGGTACTTGCGAGCTGCAGTTTGTTTCCTCAAAGATGATTGCAAATGTCTACAAGACTGTGCTCCAAAATGCTTTTCCGCACTTTTCCGAAATTTTTGGACCTATTCAATGGACGTACCAACAAGACAACGCCCCCATCCATACAGCCCGGGTTACAAAACAGTGGATTAAGGACCAGAATGTCAACTTGCTCGAGTGGCCGCCATACTCCCCAGACATAAATATTATCGAGAACATTTGGGGACTTTTATCCAGGAGAGTGTATGAAGGGGGAAGACAATTTCAGGACTCGGCGACCCTGGTTGAAGCGATTAAAAAGCCTGGTCAACTATTTCACTGAGGGAAATTGAAAAATATTACGATTCCATATCAACTCGAATGTTTGAAATAATTAAGAATAATGGTGGTCATACCAAATATTAAATAATGCAGAAATAGTGTCTTTTATTATTTAAGTTACCAAGTGCCATGAAATATTACTGTGAATAATTTTTTTTTATAGTTTTGTTGGTCAAACCTATTCACTTGAGCCAAAAATGATGTAGATTTTCAGCTATGTTTTTGAAAATATAATAAAAAAAATGTAAAAACCAAACCAAACAAAAAAAAAACTGTTGTATTTTATAAATAATTGATCGTTTTACTTAACAAAATTTATTTGGTTTTAAATCCGAGTGCTCGTTATGAAGATATTATGTTCTAAGTCTAAAAAAAGAAGTCAAACCTATTCAGTTGAGCGGCACCAGTGCCCAGTGAAAATATTTCTTCTATTTTTTCTTCTCTCTTTGTTCCTATGGCATTTTTTCCTTCTTTCTTTTTTGTTTTGAACATTCATTTGTTTACTCATAATATGACAAAAAAAATGTAACGGGTTCTATGCAACGGTAAATCAGAATTTTGCTTTCATCTTGAAATTCGCTAAATGTGTGGTCTATTTTTGGCTCATCTGATTAGGTTTGACAACTTTGACTTCACTTTTTGATTGACTGCGTGATTGAAAACATATAATTTCTTTGGTCTACTTAAATTTAAAGTAATTACTACCATTTTTTTTAATATGGGTCGGAGAAAATCTTTAACCGATTTTGAAAAAGGTCAAATTAAAGGCTATATTGAATCTGGCCTAAAACATAATGAAATAGCAAAGAAGATTGGTCGAAGCCAAAACGTGGTAAGCAATTTTCTTCGTAATGAAGCCGACTACGGGAAAAAAATGAAAGGAGGAAAAAAATCTGCTACAACGGCATCAGAGAGGCGACTAATCCTTCGAACTGCTTCGAATTCCCACCTCTCTGCCAGTAAAATCAGGGATGAATGCGGTGTAAATGCTAGTTTGGCAACGGTAAAACGAGTTATTCGGAGTGCTAAACACTTAAAGAGATTAAAAATAAAAAAAAAACCTCCTCTCAATGATGCACGGAAGGAAGCGCGACTTCGATTTGCGCGGGATCACATGACATGGAACAAGGAGTGGAAGGCTGTGGTCTTCTCCGACGAAAAAAAATTCAATCTCGACGGACCGGATGGCTACAACTATTATTTTCACGATATGCGAAAAGTGGAATGCTTTTTGAGTCGTCATCACTCCTGTACAGGAGGCGTAATGGTTTGGGGAGCCATATCGTTTTATGGTACTTGCGAGCTGCAGTTTGTTTCCTCAAAGATGAATGCAAATGTCTACAAGACTGTGCTCCAAAAGGCTTTTCCGCACTTTTCCGAAATTTTTGGACCTATTCAATGGACGTACCAACAAGACAACGCCCCCATCCATACAGCCCGGGTTACAAAACAGTGGATTAAGGACCAGAATGTCAACTTGCTCGAGTGGCCGCCATACTCCCCAGACATAAATATTATCGAGAACATTTGGGGACTTTTATCCAGGAGAGTGTATGAAGGGGGAAGACAATTTCAGGACTCGGCGACCCTGGTTGAAGCGATTAAAAAAGCCTGGTCAACTATTTCACTGAGTGAAATTGAAAAATATTACGATTCCATATCAACTCGAATGTTTGAAATAATTAAGAATAAGGGTGGTCATACCAAATATTAAATAATGCAGAAATAGTGTCTTTTATTATTTAAGTTACCAAGTGCCATGAAATATTGCTGTGAATAATTTTTTTTTATAGTTTTGTTGGTCAAACCTATTCACTTGAGCCAAAAATTATGTAGATTTTCAGCTATGTTTTTGAAAATATAATAAAAAAAATATAAAAACCAAACCAAACAAAAAAAAACTTTTGTATTTTATAAATAATTGATCGTTTTACTTAACAAAATTTATTTGGTTTTAATCCGAGTGCTCGTTATGAAGATATTATGTTCTAAGTCTAAAAAAGAAGTCAAACCTATTCAGTTGAGCGGGTGCCCAGTGAAAAATATTTCTTCTTTTTTTCTTCTCTCTTTGTTCCTATGGCATTTTTTCCTTCTTTCTTTTTTGTTTTGAACATTCATTTGTTTACTCATAATATGACAAAAAAATGTAACGGGTTCTATGCAACGGTAAATCAGAATTTTGCTTTCATCGTGAAATTCGCCAAATGTGTGGGTCTATTTTTGGCTCATCTGATTAGGTTTGACAACTTTGACTTCACTTTTTGATTGACTGCGTGATTGAAAACATATAATTTCTTTGGTCTACTTAAATTTAAAGTAATTTGCTACCATTCTTTTTTAATATGGGTCGGGGAAAATCTTTAACCGATTTTGAAAAAGGTCAAATTAAAGGCTATATTGAATCTGGCCTAAAACATAATGGCAAAGCAGATTGGTCGAAGCCAAAACGTGGTAAGCAATTTTCTTCGTAATGAAGCCGATTACGGGAAAAAAATGAAAGGAGGAAAAAAATCTGCTACAACGGCATCAGAGAGGCGACTAATCCTTCGAACTGCTTCGAATTCCCACCTCTCTGCCAGTAAAATCAGGGATGAATGCGGTGTAAATGCTAGTTTGGCAACGGTAAAACGAGTTATTCGGAGTGCTAAACACTTAAAGAGATTAAAAATAAAAAAAAAAACCTCCTCTCAATGATGCACGGAAGGAAGCGCGACTTCGATTTGCGCGGGATCACATGACATGGAACAAGGAGTGGAAGGCTGTGGTCTTCTCCGACGAAAAAAAGTTCAATCTCGACGGACCGGATGGCTACAACTATTATTTTCACGATATGCGAAAAGTGGAATGCTTTTTGAGTCGTCATCACTCCTGTACAGGAGGCGTAATGGCTTGGGGAGCCATATCGTTTTATGGTACTTGCGAGCTGCAATTTGTTTCCTCAAAGATGAATGCAAATGTCTACAAGACTATGCTCCAAAAGGCTTTTCCCCAGTTTTCCGAAATTTTTGGCCCTTTTCAATGGACGTACCAACAAGGCAACGCCCCCATCCATACAGCCCGGGTTACAAAACAGTGGATTAAGGACCAGAATGTCAACATGCTCGAGTGGCCGCCATATTCCCCAGACATAAATATTATCGAGAACATTTGGGGTCTTTTATCCAGGAGAGTGTATGTAGGGGGAAGACAATTTCAGGACTCAGCGACCCTGGTTGAAGCCATTAAAAAAGCCTGGTCAACTATTTCACTGAGGGAAATTGAAAAATATTACGATTCCATATCAACTCGAATGTTTGAAATAATTAAGAATAAGGGTGGTCATACCAAATATTAAATAATGCAGAAATAGTGTCTTTTATTATTTAAGTTACCAAGTGCCATGAAATATTGCTGTGAATAATTTTTTTTATAGTTTTGTTGGTCAAACCTATTCACTTGAGCCAAAAATTATGTAGATTTTCAGCTATGTTTTTGAAAATATAATAAAAAAAATAAAAAAACCAAACCAAACAAAAAAAACTTTTGTATTTTATAAATAATTGATCGTTTTACTTAACAAAATTTATTTGGTTTAAATCCGAGTGCTCGTTATGAAGATATTATGTTCTAAGTCTAAAAAAGAAGTCAAACCTATTCAGTTGAGCGCACCAGTGCCCAGTTGAAAAATATTTCTTCTATTTTTTCTTCTCTCTTTGTTCCTATGGCATTTTTTCCCTTCTTTCCCTTTTTGTTTTGAACATTCATTTGTTTACTCATAATATGACAAAAAAATGTAACGGGTTCTATGCAACGGTAAATCAGAATTTTGCTTTCATCGTGAAATTCGCCAAATGTGTGGTCTATTTTTGGCTCATCTGATTAGGTTTGACAACTTTGACTTCACTTTTTGATTGACTGCGTGATTGAAAACATATAATTTCTTTGGTCTACTTAAATTTAAAGTAATTGCTACCATTTTTTTTTAATATGGGTCGGGGAAAATCTTTAACCGATTTTGAAAAAGGTCAAATTAAAGGCTATATTGAATCTGGCCTAAAACATAATGAAATAGCAAAGAAGATTGGTCGAAGCCAAAACGTGGTAAGCAATTTTCTTCGTAATGAAGCCGATTACGGGAAAAAAATGAAAGGAGGAAAAAAATCTGCTACAACGGCATCAGAGAGGCGACTAATCCTTCGAACTGCTTCGAATTCCCACCTCTCTGCCAGTAAAATCAGGGATGAATGCGGTGTAAATGCTAGTTTGGCAACGGTAAAACGAGTTATTCTGAGTGCTAAACACTTAAAGAGATTAAAAATAAAAAAAACCTCCTCTCAATGATGCACGGAAGGAAGCGCGACTTCGATTTGCGCGGGATCACATGACATGGAACAAGGAGTGGAAGGCTGTGGTCTTCTCCGACGAAAAAAGTTCAATCTCGACGGACCGGATGGCTACAACTATTATTTTCACGATATGCGAAAAGAGGAATGCTTTTTTAGTCGTCATCACTCCTGTACAGGAGGCGTAATGGTTTGGGGAGCCAAATCGTTTTATGGAACTTGCGAGCTGCAGTTTGTTTCCTCAAAGATGAATGCAATTTCTACAAGACTGTGCTCCAAAAGGCTTTTCCCCAGTTTTCCGAAATTTTTGGACCTATTCAATGGACGTACCAACAAGACAACGGGTTACAAAACAGTGGATTAAGGACCAGAATGTCAACTTGCTCGAGTGGCCGCCATACTCCATAGACATAAATATTATCGAGAACATTTGGGGACTTTTATCCAGGAGAGTGTATGAAGGGGGAAGACAATTTCAGGACTCGGCGACCCTGGTTGAAGCGATTAAAAAAGCCTGGTCAACTATTTCACTGAGTGAAATTGAAAAATATTACGATTCCATATCATTCTCTCTTCTCCACTTGAAGCGAACAGACGTGTTTTTTTTGTGCTCTCCGTTTTTGTTTTTGATTTAATAAAACACCGGCGTTTTAATTATTTATATTTTATATATTTCTACTATTCTGTTCGCCTTCTCGGTTTATTTTTTATTTATCGCGAGTGCATGCTTGTGGTCTGTGCATATTTGTTATTTAAATATTGTTTCTTTTAAACTTGTGTTCTTGTGCATTTTTGTTTGTGCGCTTGCGCTATTAGCTCTGTGGGTAAGCTTCTTGTTGTTGTTTGTTGTTTATGTTTAACTGCACATCGCCTCTCTGGTGTGCAAGATTTCGTGGGCAAGCAAGCAATCTATAAATAGACTACTCTCGCACTCTCCCGCTCTCTCTCCTTTTTTTTTCAACTTGCGCTTTGATCTTTTTCTACTTTCTGCCGCTTGTTGGTGCTCCCTACGCTATTAATCTAATCTAAATAACTCTCTTTTTACATTTGGCAGCGTTATTACAGTAGAGACCCATAATAATGGACCATAAAATTGTCTGTTTTATAAAAACTTGCCAAATGCCAATTACGGCAAGTCAATCCTGCATACCTTGTTGGCTGTGTGATAATGTCGTGCATTCTAAATGTGCTGGTTACACTGGTCTTGTGGGGGATGCTGTTGCTAAACGAAATGGTTTGCACTATAGTTGCGACTCGTGTAGGGAGATTGATGGTGAAATGCGGGCTTTTATGCGTCAGACCAGGAGTGGCTTTAGGGGTCTGATTGTTGGTTTTCGTAAACTTAACGATCAGCTCACAGCCCTGGACACCCAATTTAATAGCCTTAAACTGTTAGATGAGTCTCCGGGGCCTAAAAAGCCCACTCCTTGTGATCTGCCGTTGCCTAATACCCTTCAGCCTCCGACTGCTATTCAGCAGCCTACCACACCGATTACACAGCAGCTCATCTCGTTTGTTACTCCGGTAGCTGTGAGGCCTGCTGTGGACACTGATTCTGTCCCGAAAAGTGTGACATCGGCACGAGAAAAACCAGTCGAATTATCCGTGTCGTCCGCTGTCGTGGGTGTTCCGAAAGGGCGACAGCAACAATTAAATTTACAACAGCCGCTAGAAGGCTCGTCGTCCGGACTACCGGCTATTTTAGGTACCTTAGTTAATAGTGTTCCCACTGTTCTACCTGTGGCACCTAAGCCTCTAGTCGGTGTTCCACCGAAGAGACTTATTTTTGTTTCTAGGCTTGCCCCTCACTTTTCATCAGATGAGGTAAAAGCCTTTATACAGGCAAAAATTCAAGCCCCAGGTATACTGGTGGAGAAATTTAAGTTTGCTTATGAAAGGGATATTGTGTCCTTTAAAATAAGTGTTCCGCCAGAAATATTTACTGATATTTGTTGTAAAGAGTTTTGGCCGGAGCACTTAATAGTAAAAGAATATAAGGCCAAAAAGAAAAATCGGACTCTTTAATGGCGCATCAACTTTGATAAAAATTTATCTTTCGAGCTTGCCTACCAGAATGTTAGACGTCTTAAATCTAAACTCGCTAAACTGTATTTAGACTCTCTTGCTTTTAATTTTCAAATTATCGCTTTTACTGAGACCTGGCTGAAGCCGGACATCTCAGACTCTTCAATTTTTACCTCCAAATACACCACTTACAGATGCGATCGAGCTTCCCGTATCGGAGGAGGAGTACTTATAGCTGTCGAGTCTGCTCTTTCTTCGGAACGCATTGATCTTCCCATCTCAGAGATTGAGTTGGTGGCTGTAAGAGTTGTATTTGGTACTTTTTCTATCTTTATTACATGTTCATATTTACCTCCTCTATCTAATTTGTCTACCTATCAAACCCATCTTAATGCTATTAAATCTGTCTCCTCCCTACTTTCTGATAGAGACCTTTTAGTAGTTCTTGGGGACTTTAATCTTCCTGTTGTCGAGTGGTCATCGCCATCAGACTCAAACTTTCTGTTGCCGTCATCGTCAAACGAATTTATTGATGGTCTACATGAAATGTCCTTACGGCAGGTTAATCGTGTGCGCAATTCAAGAAACAGATCTCTTGATCTAATTTTCGTGTTGGATTCGTTCAACAGTGTTGTGCACAGGATCAATCCGCTTACACTTCCTGAAGACCCTTTTCATCCAACTCTGGAAATGGTCATTGATTTACCAGCCCGAGTCCCTATCAAGGAATCGGAATTAGCTGAACGTGTGCGTTGTTTCCGAAAGGCTGATTTTCATAAGCTAAATGATCTTATTCTGCAAGTCGACTGGTCCCAACTGTACAATTGTGCAGACATTGATGTTGCCTTGAAACTTTTTTGTGACACCTTTGTACTCGATTTTTGATGTCTGCGTTCCTCTTGATCACCGGGCCTGATAGGCCTCCTGTTCTCAAATGAACTGATGAGGTTAAAAAACGTGAAGTCGAGGTGTTATAAAAAGTTTAAGAAATCGGGAAATCACTCGGATTTCTCCCGCTATGCAGTTGCCCGATCAAATTTTTCCACCCAAAATTCCATCTGCTATAAGAATTACCTTCGGCGTTGTCGCCTTTAATTTTCACATAATCCTAAGCAATTTTTTAACTTTGTCAATTCTAAACGAAAGACATCTACTTTGCCTTCTTCGTTTAACTTTGCAGATAAGAGCGCGAACACTGATCCAGGCATAGCCGCTCTGTTCGCAAACTTTTTTCAAACTACCTACTCCTCCTCTAGGTATAATAAAAATCAGCCTTATCCTTATCAGTTACAGAGGTCAAACTGCATCTTTAATCCCATTATTACCGAAAGTTCGCTTCATAGCGACCTTAACACTATCAAGCCGGTTTACTCACCGGGCCCTGATGGTGTTCCTGCCTGCGTGCTTAGATACTGCGCTGCAGCATTATGTAAACCTGTTTTAAAACTTTTTGAATTGTCCGTTAACACTTCATCTTTTCCGACCATTTGGAAGGAATCATACATTATCCCTCTCCATAAGAAAGGGAGTAAGTCCGATGTTGAAAACTATAGAGGTATTTCCAAATTATCCGCTATACCTAAAGCTTTTGAGAGAATTATAACATCTCAACTGCAGCACTTATGTAGTTCTATTATTTCACCTTCCCAGCATGGGTTCGTGAAGCGCAGATCTACAACCACTAACCTTCTTGAGTTTACTTCGGTTGTAATTGATGGGTTTAAAAAAAGAAAGCAGACTGACGTCATCTATACTGATTTCAGTAAGGCTTTCGACTCTGTCAACCATTCCTTGCTGCTTCATAAATTAAGCCTTCTCGGCTTCCCAGTCAATCTTTTGAACTGGATTTCAGAGTATTTGCGTGACAGAACCCAAAAGGTTCTTTTCAGAAATTCATTTTCTATACGTATTCTGGTGACTTCTGGTGTTCCTCAAGGTAGTCATCTCGGCCCGCTACTCTTTACTCTTTTCATCAATGACTTTCCCTCAATACTGTCTCACTCTCGAGTATTAATGTATGCTGATGATGTAAAATTATGCCTTGCATATAAGGATATGGCATCATGTTATCTCTTACAAGCGGACATTGATGCGTTTCAGGCTTGGTGCCTAGCCAACCTGTTAACCTTAAACTGCTCTAAATGTAAGGTAATGACCTTCTATAGAAGCCCTCCTCAATTGGTTTCTTACATCCTTGATAGCATACCTCTCGAGCGTGTTAATAGTACTTCTAATGAAGTTAATGATCTAGGTGTCATCCTTGATCATAAACTTAAATTCGACTCTCATGTTAATACCGTGGTGAATAAGGCCAGAATAGTTATGGGTTTCATCAAGCGATGGTCGAAGGAGTTTGACGATCCGTACACGACAAAAACACTTTATATATCTTTGGTACGACCTATTCTTGAGTATGCCTCATGTATCTGGTCACCACAATATGCTACCCATCAGGACAGAATTGAATCCGTGCAGAAACAATTCTTGTTGTTTGCCCTTAGTGGTTTAAATTGGGATCCTCGTGTGCGGTTACCGTCATACTCCAGTAGACTTCTGATGATTAACCTTCCTTCTTTAATTAATCGTAGAACCATGCTGGGTGTAATATTTATTCATAAATTAATTACTGGTGAAATCGACTCTTCTGTGTTGACTAGCCAATTAAATTTCTCTATCCCTACTAGACTAACACGTAATTTTGTACCTTTATCGCTTCAATTTTGCTCAACTAATTATGCCTTGCATGAACCGTTCAGGGTTCTCTGTGATGACTATAACAAGCATTACAGAGTATTCTGCTCGGAAGCTTCTCTTCCTCGTATAAAGTCTTCTATTCTAAACTATTTAGCATGTAGATAGTCCTATTTTTATTTGTAATTGTATTTGTACACTGTGAGGCGGCCACTAGGGTAGCCACCTCACAGTTCATAATTATATATATATATATATTGTATCGTAATTCCTAAGCATTGTATAGTACATAAGCATTGTATTAGTAGTAAGTTAGGAACAAGCAGCCGTTGATAGTTTGAATTTAACCGCCGGCCGCCGCTGCAACCATGCGTTGCTGATCGGCTGCTCAACACTGCCTGCGAGAGCGCAGCTTCGATTCGGCGGCGAAGAGCGAAAGCTCCGAAGCGAAGTTGCGAAAGCTCGCGGCGAGGTTGAGCGGCCGAGGCAAGCGCATGGCTCGCTAGCGAGCGAGCCGGCACTTTGGAAATACCGATCATGGTGAGTAGACGTGCCAAAAAAAGGGAGTGTGAGCGAATAACGTGCAGTGCATAGCGGAGCGCTAGGGCTCCAAGACAGTGCGGCAGGGCCTTAGACTAGGAAGTGCGTTAGGGTAGAATAGGATAAAAGTTATGAATAAAGTGAATAAAAACCTCAATAATTAACTTAAATGCAGATCTTTGTAATCTCGGTCGGTTACCTTTGCGCTAAACATCGGAGTTAGCCGATGTTCACCCTAACCTAGGGAGGGAACAGTGTAGCTGGTGCGTGGCCAAGACTCCCGGTAGTGTAGTTGGTGCGTGGCTAAGGCCCGACAGTGTAGTTGGTGCGTGGCTAAGGCCCGACAGTGTAGTTGGTGTGTGGCGTAAGAAGGTTGGTGCGTGGCTAAGGCCCGACAGTGTAGTTGGTGCGTGGCTAAGGCCCGACAGTGTAGTTGGTGCGTGGCTAAGGCCCGACAGTGTAGTTGGTACGTGGCCAAAGCCCGATAGTGGGGGTGGTACGAGGCTCCGGCCCGCTAGAAGAGGTAGCACGAGGCTGCAGCCTGGTATGGTAGGTAGGACATATTTGTGTCGAAACCCTCACCCCCCCCTTTAGCCCACCGTCCCAGCGAATTTATAAATGTCTTGTAAGTCGCTGGACCTGGTAAGACTGAGATTCATACCCCGGCCAGTAGCTCCATTACAAGTGGCGCATGAGCAGGGACCTGACGCGTTTAGGGGCGTGGCATAGTTGCGGATTAAAGCCCCGCAAGTATGCCCAAATAGGTGTTTCCGAATAAAAAATTTTTTTTTTGCGTACAGGGTAAATGCGAGTCTAGGGTATAAAGTAGTCGTGTATACCCCGACAAGTGCATATCATACCCTATGTTAGGCGACGAGATGAACACCTGCAAAATTTAGGCAACCAGAAATGTGCACAGAAGTCAAGCTCAGCAACAAACAAAAAAAAAAAGGAGAGATAACGGCCGGCCGAAAAGTACAGCGCGCGCGCCAGACGGGCGACATCGAGACCATGCTTGCACACGTGTGCACAAACGCGCGCCGCAGTCGACGTCGGCGTCGAAGGGCCGTTAAGGCGTCGCGCTTGTAGTGGGACGAATTCAGTTCACGCGCGGTGAAAACTGAATTCGTGAGTACAGTCGGCGAAGGCGATGACGACGGGTGTGCAGTGAAAGTAATAAATAACAATGAGGAAATAATATAAAACCAAACAATAAATTAATAATAATAATAATAAAAAGGGATAAAATAAATAAATAACAAAAAAAAAAAAATAAATAAAAAAAAATAATAATAATAATAATAATAAAAAGAATAATGAACAAAGACTAAAAAAATTAAAGGAGCATTAAGTGAGTTAATTTTTTTTTTTTATACATTTTTTTTTTTTGCGAAGTGAATACAAGAAATATATAAAAGAAATAATAAGAAACAAAGGCCAAGACTAACAAAGACTAAAGTGAACGATGGTCAAAAGTTTAAAAGAGATTTAAGTGCACATAAAAAGGACAGCAAAGACAAAAGTGGAAAAAAAAAAAACCTACGGAACGAGAATTGCCCAGACACCAAGCACAAAACTCGAGCGAGAGTCTAGAAGAATTAAAGTTGAACCCAGAGTGAGTAGCAAAAACTCAGAATGGAGACAGGTGAGTGCCAAAATCCGGGTGTAGGCGTGCGCTGGATCCACCAGCGACGCAAAGAGGAACTGGTGGCGATCGCCCATGAGTTCAGGCTGGAAAAGGAGGGCCGCGTTGAGGAGCTGCGTAAGCGGCTATCCACTTTCGTGCAGGATGGCGGCCATACACCCGAGATTTGGGCTCGGCTGGCCGAGCTAGAGTCTCAGACCGCCAAAACATTGGAGACGTCTCCCTGGGGCTTTCTACCTGACGTTGGCGGACGGCCGCGCCAAAAATCGGAACCAGACCTGAGGAGCTCGCAGCTGTACGAGCGTCTTCAGGTCATGATCCCTAGTTTGGCCGTCACGGGTGCAGGGGAAACTCGCGAGATTAGGAGCAGCGGAGCTCGCCGGACGACGGCGGTCGACGTGGAGCTAGGGCGAACCCCTTACCCTCATATTCCCCGGCCATATTCTCAGTCGGAGGCCAGGCCTCTCGCGAACGTTCCAGAGCAAGTCCGAAAGTGGGGCATGAAGTACGATGGCCGTTCCGACCCCCTTGGGTTCCTAGAGGACCTAGAGGAGCGTGCCATTACGTACGGCATAGCCCTCGATCGATTGCCTCGGGCCATGAGCGAGGTATTCTGTGACCGGGCTGCTCGTTGGTTCCTGAGTAGTGGACTGAGGGATGTGCCATGGTCGGTGTTTAGGAGGGGTTTCTTAGAATTCTTTCTACCACCACGCTACTTCGAGAGGTTGGAAGACGAAATCCGATCCCGCCGGCAGCGTGTGGGGGAAGAATTTAAGGAATACCTAATAGAACTGAGGGCTTTGATGCACCATGCCAGATATGAGCCGGCGCAGGAGTTGCACCGGATATATGAGAATGCCGCAGCCGAATACAGGCTTTACGTACGACGGCAAGATTTTTCCAGTTTGTCCCAGCTGACTCAACTCGCTGTGGAGTACGAAACGGTGATGAGACAGCGAGCGGAATACTCCGGAAGCAGGGCAGGGAGTCAGGTGATATTTATTTATTTATTTATTAATGGTCGACAAAACGAGTGTCTTCCTCATTATACATACAATACATAATGGAATGCTAAAAGCCTAGTTAGATAACACAGTTCTCTAAATAGCATCACCGACCGATGGAGGTGTTTTAGTTGCCAGTCCGGCCAGCTGTGCCCCTTTTCACAGCTAAATTTGTCAGTGACGCTATTAGAGCCTACATCTAAGCAGAAGGGAGTAAGTAGGAAAATAGTGTTCTTAAGTAAAATTAAAGATAATCTTAGTTTGCTATATTAATTAATAAAATACAATAAATAAGAAAAAGGAAAGTAAGAAGATTGTTAATAAAGTAAAGAAATTTAAGCTAGATGTATAGAGTGTTAAGTAGATAGGACAGAGAGAAAAGTAATGGGAAATCACCGACCCGGTGGGGGAAAATTTACAGCCTGTCCGGCAAGCTATGCCCCTGCTCATAGCTGGGAATGGTCAGTGACTTCCCGAAGGTATCCTGAAAGCAACGATTTTATTAGGGGTAGAGAAAGTTCTATAGAGAAAACGTGATGTAAACTATTATAATTTTTACATAGCACGCGAAAAGGATTGTGCATAGCGTAGTCTGTTGTGCACGTAGACAGGAATAAGGGGCGGTAATTTCTGGTTGGTCTAGACGGAACAGAGAATTGAAGACGCCCTAGCAGAAAAGGAGAATCTATATCGCCAATAATCAACTTATGTAGAAGGACAACACCAAGAATTGTCCTACGGTTGGTTAATGACGGAAGGTTAAGAAGAAGCAGCCTGCTGGAGTAGGATGGCAAACGAAGATTAGGGTCCCAATTTAAACCTCGTAAGGCAAAAAGCAGAAATTGCTTCTGAACAGATTCAATACGATCCTGGCTATTGTTATACTGCGGAGACCAGATGCAAGAGCAGTATTCAAGGATAGGGCGAACAAGAGAGATGTACAGAAGTTTCGTTATAAAAGGATCGTTAAACTCTTTAGACCATCGTTTAATGAATCCAAGTACACCTTTTGCCTCATTAACGATGGTATCTATGTGAAGATTGAAACAGAGTTTAGAATCAAAAAGAACGCCTAGATCCTTAACTGTTAGTATACGTTGCAAAGGGGTATTGTCGATTGTATAACTGACAAGATAAGGTGTAGTACGATAAAATGTCATAAACATACACTTTGAACAATTCAGATGCAATTGATTGGCCGAACACCAAAGTTGCATAGCGTTCAAATCGTCTTGTAGACGAGAATGATGTAAGGGATTAGTGTATGATAGAATAAGTTTCACATCATCCGCATACATGAGTACACGGGCATGTGATATAACAGAGGGGAGATCATTTATAAAAGAGTAAAGAGTAAAGGTCCAAGATGACTACCTTGAGGAACACCAGAAGTAACGTGAACCTGTTTAGAGGTAGTCTGCCTCAGCATTACTCTTTGGGTCCTACCTTTTAAATAAGAATTAATCCAAAGCAAAAGAGACGGAGGGAAACCTATTCGGTCAAGTTTAAAAAGTAAAATGTCATGGTGCACAGAGTCAAACGCCTTACTGAAGTCAGTATAAATGACATCAGTTTGCATTTTCGAAAGAAAAGCATCATTTACCAAGGAAGTAAATTCAAGCAGATTGGTCGTAGTTGACCGATTCTTTACGAATCCATGTTGAACAGGGGAAACAACTGATTTGCAGAAATGCTGCAAATTCGAAGTGATTATTTTTTCAAATAATTTAGGAATAGCGGACAGTTTTGCAATGCCCCTGTAATTTTGTATATCAGACTTTCCACCTTTCTTGTGGAGAGGAATGATATAAGATTCTTTCCAAAGAGATGGAAAGACAGAAGATTCAAGAGATAGATTAAAAAGCTTTTGCAATGGATAAAGAAGGGAAGAACTACACTCCTTGAGTAGACAACTAGGAATATTGTCAGGCCCAGGAGAGTAAGAAGATTTTAAAGAGTTTATAGCTGAAAGGAGAGAGGAGTGTGAAATAATAGGAGGAGGTATAGAACTAGAGGAAGAAATAGTATAAGGATAAGAATTATTATTAGGACAGACTGAGGAGTAAGTAGATTGGAAAAATTAGCAAAGAGGTTAGCAGAATCCGAGTCATTACTAGCTTTATCCATCCCGAAAGAAAAGAAGTTGGCAAACTTGAAGATTTACGCTTCAAGTTTACAAAATTGTAAAACTGTCTCGGATTTTGGGCAAATTGCCTTTTACAACGAGTTAGATAATTCTCATAGCATTGAGAATTCAGAAGAAAAAAGTTCGACTTGGCTATGGAATATTTAGCCAAGTCTGTACACGAACCAGACTTTTTAAACTTTTTAAAATATTTAGATTTCAAGTTTTTAAGATGTGACAATCTGGGAGTAAACCAGGGTGGTTTTGAAGAAGTAGTCGAAGGAGTTGACTTGGGAATGCTCATATCTAAGAGGGAGTTTAGGGTGCTATAAAAAAAGTAATAGCAGTATTCATATCAACCGAGTCATATAAGAAAGACCAATCGGTTGCATAAATAAGCTGATTCAGCAATGAATAATTTCCTTTGCGAAAGCAGAGGCGGGGCTTATTGGCTGATGAGCACGAAATGAGACGATTACAATTGAACATTGTAATCTCTAAGGTAGGATGATATACATCCTCAGGAAGAGATAAAGGAGGGTACCTAGACACATTAGAGATAAGGTAGTTGTTAACAAATACAAGGTCAAGTGTTCTATTCAAATGATTAGAAATTGAATTGATTTGAAACAACGAAAGATCAAGCATGCAGTCTATAAAATCATGCTGTGCTAAGGGCACTAGATAATTTTCGGCAGTGAATAATGACCAAGAGATGCTCGGCAAATTAAAATCACCCAACACCATAAATAGGTCATTATCACGCACGTGTGAAGAAACTTCTTTAATACAAGTAATATGTTTCATATAAACTTGAATATCAGAAGAAGGAGGAACATAAGAGCATGTAATATAGATATTCCGTGTAGGAAAAGACACCTTGACTGAGATAATTTCAGCGTCAGTAGGCGTACTAAAACAGAAAAGTTCTGACTGGAGAGTGGCTTTAACGGCAATTAACACCCCACCACCTCGAGTCGGCCGATCATTTCTATGCAAAATAAAACTATTCGAAAATACCTCAAAATCGGATATGGTTGAATTTAACCATGTTTCGGAAAATGCTATTATATCCGAGTCGAAGGAAGTACTGGCCATGAACAGATTTTTAAGCTTTGAAATAAGACCTCTGACATTCTGATAATGAATACAGATTTGGTCAGAAGATGAAGTTAGTTTTTTGGGGCAGAAATGGTACCCGGTATTGAAGGGACTGGAAGGGTGACAGGCTGGTTACGCTTTTTTGGCTTGAACTCGTGAACAATCATGTGTGGAGGCCAAAATTTGGGATCACAAATGATTGGGAACATATCATGTGAAACATTTATTTTGAATGATGATATTTCACGAGGGGTGGAGAAATTAAATTTGGTTATTGACACGCTAGCAGAAGATTTGCTAGCAATATAGGCTGCCAATGACTCAGAAGTGGTGTCCGATGAAAGTCGAGACACAAAAACTTGCCTACGAGGGGCAACAACCGTTAAGGTAGGTGCTGATGGGGCTGCAGGTAGTGCAGGAGATGGAGGAGCTAAAGAGGCACCATGATTGTGTTTAACAATCTGGGCAAGATTACGGGCAGGTCTACCTTTGCGGCCAGGAGCTGACGGGGCTGAGGCAGTTTGGATAACTGGGACGGTTTCAGGTACGGGCTCTGCTGGAACTACTATAGGGGATAAATCGGGGGTAATTGGGCAGTCGCTTGGGGAAGGCGATAAAGACAACATTGGAGATAAATCCATGTTGCCAGGTAGGGACAAGAAAGGCGTAGGTGTCTGAACAGACGTAGACGGCAATTGCAAAGTTGAGGCTCCAACCGGCGATTGGTTGGAGACTCAAATTTATAATTGGCAAGCAACTCAAAACTCGAGTCAAATTTACTCGACAGTTGCTTAGCCACATTATTCAATTTTAAGAATTGATTTCTCACAGAGTTATACATTCTGGAGAAATCAATTTGCTTGTCGATGCAATCTGGGCACGACCAGCGCAAGCCACCGCAGCCCTTCTTGGCAACTGCAGCGATCTTGTCGCAATCACGCCCAGTGAGACCTGCACATTTAGCATGCATCATATTCTCACACAGCCAACAATTAACAAATTGCGGCTGTGCAGAATCATCAGCCTGCTTGAACGTGCAAGGTTTCTTACAGCACGACATAATTCTTGTAATAAGCAAGTTGCGAGAGCGCAGAGCAAAACGAAAACGGTGCACAAGAATAGAGCAAGTAACAAGTAACAATTATCGTACACAAACAAATTGTTTGGAGCGAAAGGCAATAGCAAAAATTTGCGAGAGCGCGATGCACAAGCAGAAATATGCGGCAGCGAACACACGCACAAACAAGTGTATGCACAGGGGAGCACCAAAGCAAAAGAATCAAAACAGGCAATAACAACAATACAGAACTGACGCCGCGTTCAATAAATGCAATTATTAACAGACTTACGCTGCGACAACAGAATAACACTTTGCACAATTATACAGCTTTTTAAATAAAGCACAAAAAAGGCCAAATTTAGAAATAAAAAGCAGGATTAAGGCGCAAAAAAATATATAAAAATCTTGGAGCACAAGTAAAACACGTCAATCACTCTCAACTGAGAACTCTCTCTGCGTGGCCACGAGCTCAAGTAGTGCGGAGTGGGGAAGGACGGTACAGCCCTCTGGGGGACACCTTAACCCATTCCGGTCTACTACCATCGGATCCGGAGCGATCGGTGTGGATAGACAAATCTCCGCCCCGCCGGCAACGGCCCCTGCGGAAGTGGCCCACCAGATGATGAACCAAGAGGCCGGGACCGGGTACGATCCGCGACGAGCATGCCGCAGGTGGGGATCGCACGGGAGGGGCATTTCGCCAGGGAATGTCCTAATGCGCCCGTTTTGTTTTGATGGGTATGTGGGCATCAGGGCAGAAGTAGCCAAGAGTGTTGTCGCCGCACGGAGGCGGGAAACGGGCAACGACGTCGCCCAGGTCAGGGTCGGGTCGACGCCGACACACACGGGACTCGGCAGTAGTACACCCGCTTAAGGTAGAGGGTGGCCGGATCGTCGCCACGGTGGAGATTTTCGGGAGGACGATGCCCGCCACTATCGATACAGGGGCCACTCGCAGCTTCATGAGCGAAGACTGCGTACGCAAGTGGGCGATTCGGGGAAGAGTGGAGAACGTACAGGCGCGCATTCGTCTGGCAGATGGGTCCACGGTCGAAGTAGAGAAAGCATTGAGGATAGGCGTCGGCCTAGCGGAGAAGGTGGCCAGCATGTTAATGCTTGTCATGCCCGCAATGCTGGACCACGTTATCCTGGGGATGGACTTCCTGGGTGCCATGGGCACTACGGTACGCTGCGGCAAGGCGGAGCTGATCCTAGAGGACGTGACGTCTCCGGCCGCGGGGCCTGGAACCGGGAAAGAGCCGAAAGGAGGCCTCACGCGTCAAGGAGCGGGAGTGCCTGCTCGGCAACAGAATGGAGAGAAGTCGAAGGAAGGCCTCCCAGGTCATGAAAAGGGAGCACCTGCTCGGCAACAGAGTGGAGAGAAGTCGAAGGAAGGCCTCCCAGGTCATGAAAACGGAGCACCTGCTCGGCAACAGAGTGGAGAGAGGAGTCGGAAGGAAGGCCTCCCAGGTCATGAAAAGGGAGCACCTGCTCGGCAACAGAAGGGAGAGAAGTCGAAGGAAGGCCTCCCAGGTCATGAAAAGGGAGCACCTGCTCGGCAACAGAGTGGAGAGGAGTCGAAGGAAGGCCTCCCTGGTCATGAAAAGGGAGCACCTGCTCGGCAACAGAGTGGAGAGGAGTCGAAGGAAGGCCTCCCAGGTCATGAAAAGGGAGCACCTGATGGCAGCAGAGTGGAGAGAAGTCGAAGGAAGGCCTCGCACGTCAGGGAACGGGAGTGCCGGCTCGGCAACTGTCAGAAAAGGGAAAGAAGAAGGAAGTAAAAGATGAGTCTCATTCGGGGTCGGGCCGAGAGCTTGAGGAGCCCAAAAGGCGGCGCGTAGACCTGCAAAGGCAGATCTCAGAGCAAGCCCGTCGTAGAAGAGGCAGAGTGGCCAGCGGACTTGGATCCGGAACTTAAGGAGTTCCTGGAGTCGGAACTGACACTCTTCGAGGTCCATTTGGTTTACACTCCGCGTGTGCGACCCTCCAGCGAGCTTTAGACACGGTCATAGGGCCGGAGATGGAGCCTCATGCATTCGGCTACCTAGACGACATCGTGGTAATAGGAGCGACTAAGGAACAACATGTAGAGAACTTGAGGGAGGTGTTCCGCCGGTTAAGGGCGGCTAATCTCAGGCTGAACAGGAAGAAGTGCAGTTTCTTCCGGGAGAGGTTGGTCTACCTAGGACACGTCATTTGTGGGGAAGGAATACGTACCGATCCAGAGAAGGTGGAGGCGACACGTAACCGGAGGGCCCCGACAAATTGTAAGGAGTTGCGGCAGTGTCTTGGGATGGCGTCATGGTACAGGCTCTCCGTTCCCAACTTCGCGACTCAGGTACAGCCGCTAACAGCGCTCTTAAAGAAGGGGCGGAAATGGGCATGGGATCAAGAACAGGAGGAGGCTTTGCGTCAATTGAAGGACAGCTTGACGACTGCCCCTGTGTTGGCTTGTCCAGACTTTTCCGCCAGAGTACGGCCTCGGCGCAGTGCTGACGCAGACGATAAAAGGGCAGGAGCGGGTCATAGCGTACGCGAGCAGAAAGTTGCTGAAGGCCGAAGTGAACTACTCCGCCACCGAGAAAGAGTGCCTGGCAATCGTTTGGTCGATACGGAAGCTGCGTTGCTACCTAGAAGGGTACCGGTTCGACGTGATAACGGACCATTTGGCCCTAAAGTGGCTTAATTCTATCGAGAGCCCGTCAGGAAGGATCGCGCGATGGGCATTGGAACTGCAACAATTCCAATTCGACGTTCACTACCGACGAGGCAAGCTCAACGTCGTGGCTGACGCACTATCAAGACATCCTCTAGAGACCTGTCAGCAAGCAGTGGTGGCCGAGCCGCCTTGCAAATGGGTCGCGAGTATGCGTGCCAGGATCGCCGAAGAGCCAGCCAAGTTCCCGGACTACGCAGAAGAAAATGGACAGCTATATCGACATTTGGGCCACCGGACGGACGACGAAGATTACATTCCCTGGAAGCTATGTGTTGCCAGTGGTCAACGGAAGAGGGTATTGGCGGAATGCCATGATGCCCCCACGGCCGGACATCAAGGCGTGAGGAAAACGGTGTCGAGGCTAGCCCAAAGGTACTACTGGCCGGGTATGTTCCGAGACGCCGCCAAGTACGTGAAGTGAAGCGAAACCTGTCAAAAGTTCAAGAGTGAGCAACTCGAACCGGCTGGACGCATGCTGACGAGGCAGGTGGCAGAGCCGATGGCAATACTTTGTGCGGATTTCGTCGGGCCCCTCCCACGATCGATGGCAACACCATGTTATTGGTGTTCCATGATGTTTTCTCGAAATGGGTGGAACTGGTCCCTCTCAGGAGAGCCACGGCGGCACACCTACAAACGGCGGTCCGGGAGAGGATTTTGAGCCGATTCGGGGTGCCCAAGAAGTTCGTGTGTGACAACGGGGTACAGTTCACGAGCCGGAGTTTCAAGGCTTTTTTGGAGTCCTTGGGTGTAGAGATCCAGTACACCGCCCCTTACTGTCCGCAAGAAAATCCTACCGAGAGGACCAACAGGACCGTGAAGACCATGATAGCGCAATTTATCGAGGGCCACCAGAGTTCGTGGGACGAACTCTTGCCCGAGATATCGCTGGCGGTCAATACAAGCGGTCAATACAAGCGTGCTTTATATGATCAGGTGACTCCGGGGTCCGCAACTAGTGCGTTCGACCCTAGGACAAAGGCGGATAGGTTAAAAGAAATCTTTTATGTCGTTCACCGCAATCTCCAGCGTGCATCAAAGGACCAGGGCAGACACTATAACTTGAGGAGACGAGAGTGGCGGCCTTCGTTGGACTCGATGGTCCTGTTAAGACAGCACCAGCTATCCAACGCCGCCGAGGGTTTCGCAGCGAAATTGGCACCCAAGTTCGATGGCCCCTTTCGGGTCATCAAGTTCGTGTCACCTAACATTGTGCACCTAATGAGGCCAGGTGAACGGAAAAGGAGGGTGGCCAATATCTCGCAGCTGAAGCCGTTTTACCGAGAGACGACGGAGGACGAAGGGGAAGACCCCGGGAACATGGGTGCCCACGAGCAGGCGGAGAGTGCGAGCGACACCCGTCGCCCAGCTTAGCCATTGTACTAAATTTAGTTTATAAGTCACAAGTGAATAGCGTAATCAGAATAGGCTTAGTATAATGTGAGCTGTACTGTTAAGGCAGGGAATAACATAAACAACGAATAAGTAATAAGCTAGTCGAGGAAGTCGTCACCATGAATACCGCCGGGGAAGCGACGGTATCGTCGTCGAAGTAAGGGGGGGTGTGAAGCGGCCACTAGGGTAGCCACCCCACAGTTCATAATTATATATATATATATATATTGTATCGTAATTCCTAAGCATTGTATAGTATATAAGCATTGTTTAGTAGTAAGTTAGGAACAAGCAGCCGTTGATAGTTTGAATTTAACCGCCGGCCGCCGCTGCAACCATGCGTTGCTGATCCAAGACAGTGCGGCAGGGCCTTAGACTAGGAAGTGCGTTAGGGTAGAATAGGATAAAAGTTATGAATGAAGTGAATAAAAACCTCAATAATTAACTTAAATGCAGATCTTTGTAATCTCGGTCGGTTACCTTTGCGCTAAACATCGGAGTTAGCCGATGTTCACCCTAACCTAGGGAGGGAACAGTGTAGCTGGTGCGTGGCCAAGACTCCCGGTAGTGTAGTTGGTGCGTGGCTAAGGCCCGACAGTGTAGTTGGTGCGTGGCTAAGGCCCGACAGTGTAGTTGGTACGTGGCCAAAGCCCGATAGTGGGGGTGGTACGAGGCTCCGGCCCGCTAGAAGAGGTAGCACGAGGCTGCGGCCTGGTATGGTAGGTAGGACAGTGGTAGTGCGAGGTATACTTGTGTCGAAACCTTTATATTTACTTTGCCTTTCGTGTCGTACGTTACACGACTGCGCCCCTCGGTCGGTTGGGCGGGAGGTGGGATGCAGTACGTTGCATCGGGATTCGCGTTAAAAAATAAAAAATAAAAAAAACAAAATATAAACTCGAATGTTTGAAATAATTAAGAATAAGGGTGGTCATACCAAATATTAAATAATGCAGAAATAGTGTCTTTTATTATTTAAGTTACCAAGTGCCATGAAATATTGCTGTGAATAATTTTTTTTTATAGTTTTGTTGGTCAAACCTATTCACTTGAGCCAAAAATTATGTAGATTTTCAGCTATGTTTTTGAAAATATAATAAAAAAAATATAAAAACCAAACCAACAAAAAAAAAATGTTGTATTTTATAAATAATTGATCGTTTTACTTAACAAAATTTATTTGGTTTAAATCCAAGTGCTCGTTATGAAGATATTATGTTCTATGTCTAAAAAAAGAAATCAAACCTATTCAGTTGAACGGCACCTTTTCCTTCTTTCTTTTTTGTTTTGAACATTCATTTCTTTACTCATAATATGACAAAAAAATGTAACGGGTTCTATGCAATGGTAAATCAGAATTTTGCTTTCATCGTGAAATTCGCTAAATGTGTGGTCTGTTTTTGGCTCATCTGATTAGGTTTGACAACTTTGACTTCTCTTTTTGATTGACTGCGTGGTCTACTTAAATTTATTTTTAATATGGGTCGGGGAAAATCTTTAACCGATTTTGAACAAGGTCAAATTAAAGGCTATATTGAATGTGGCCTAAAACATAATGAAATAGCAAAGAAGATTGGTCGAAGCCAAAACGTGGTAAGCAATTTTCTTCGTAATGAAGCCGATTACGGGAAAAAAATGAAAGGAGGAAAAAAATCTGCTACAACGGCATCAGAGAGGCGACTAATCCTTCGAACTGCTTCGAATTCCCACCTCTCTGCCAGTAAAATCAGGGATGAATGCGGTGTAGATGCTAGTTTGGCAACGGTAAAACAAGTTATTCGGAGTGCTAAACACTTAAAGAGATTAAAAATAAAAAAAAAAACATCCTCTCAATGATGCACGGAATGAAGCGCGACTTCGATTTGCGCGGGATCACATGACATGGAACAAGGAGTGGAAGGCTGTGGTCTTCTCCGACGAAGAAAAGTTCAATCTCGACGGACCGGATGGCTACAACTATTATATTCACGATATGCGAAAAGAGGAATGCTTTTTGAGTCGTCATCACTCCTGTACAGGAGGCGTAATGGTTTGGGGAGCCATATCGTTTTATGGAACTTGCGAGCTGCAGTTTGTTTCCTCAAAGATGAATGCAAATGTCTACAAGACTGTGCTCCAAAGGCTTTTCGGCACTGGTGCCGCTCAACTGAATAGGTTTGACTTCTTTTTAGACTTAGAACATAATATCTTTATAACGAGCACTCGTATTTAAACCAAATAAATTTTGTTAAGTAAAACGATCAATTATTTATAAAATACAAAAGTTTTTTTTTTTGTTTGGTTTGGTTTTTATATTTTTTTTTATTATATTTTCAAAAACATAGCTGAAAATCTACATCATTTTTGGCTCAAGGGAATAGGTTTGACCAAAGACAATATAAACACTAAGATGAGTAACGCCCATACATTTGAATGCGACGCAAAATTTCTAGCCTGGCCTTTCATCTGGCCTTTGAGGCTTCGTACGACATGCCTGCCGACTGACTGTTCGTTCTCCAAAGACCAGACAAACGAATGCCGAAGTCGCGGTTTGCTGATGCTGACACGAACAACGAAGTTAGTCGCCAGCCTGCCTTCAGCAAAGCTGGTCGATGGTGCTTTGCGTCGCTTCGTTTTCGAAGTACATTGAGCGAAAAAGTTTGAAATTACGATCGACACAAAGCACTTTTGCTATATCCATGAAATGCATGCTTAATTAAAATTATATATTACCCTAGATACTAACGATAATTTTTACAGGAAAATTTAAGAATTAAATAATTTGTACACAAGGCGCATCTTGTGCAATAACTATGTTAAGAAAATAGCACACATAGATTGATTTCACTTTTGTTTTTGGACAGTGTACATATGCTCGAGAAAAGTTCTTGTCTCAGCCAATGGCGTGCAAGCACCTTTGGTTGTATGCGTGAATTATGCATGCATAAGAACTTTAAAGTATATATGTATGAGTTGATATTCACTGCTGTGGCTTTAGCTGGCAAGAAATTAATTTTGTTAGTTTTCTAGCGCTGATCATGCATGACCTACTCCAAATATGTATTCACATATGAATACATGCGTGTACTGAGGTTGACTCCGTAGAAAATATGTTATTTTAAGTCGATGAAAATATTTATATAATTTCTTTATGTTAAATTTATATTTGTTTTATTTCCCCATTAAGAAATAAAAGAGTGCTAAAAATACAAATAAAATATTTATTTGTATAAATAAATATGAATTTGGACCCAATATTTAGTTAGCGGTTACTTTGTACTGTATAATTCGAATAAAAAATAATTAAATAAAAAAGAAAAACAACAAATTTGCACTTTTTATATCTTAATTTATTTTTTATTACTTAAAAATAATAATTTAATTAATAATTTAATTTAAAGAAGGTATATAAATATTTGCATCGACTTAAAAATACATTTTTTCTACGGGGCCAACCTCAGTACACAACATGCATTCATATGTGAATACAAAATTGGGATTCTTCATGATCAGCGCTGGAAAACTAAGAAAATTTATTTCTTTGCCAGCCAGAGACTTTGCTAGGGCAGTGAATAGCAACACATTCAAATATGCTGTTATGTATGTATATTCACACGCATACAAACATAATTGCTTGCACGGCCCCTCATAGAGCCGAAGCTGAGAGCCCATTCTATTTTTAGCTTTTTGGTTCTCTCGGCTGTGAGAGCGCAATGATACAGATTTCGTTTTCGTTCTCAATTTTCAAAAAATCAAGCTGCATAGTAGCATTTTGTTGTACTGCGTTACTCATCTTAGTGTTTATATCGTCTTTGGTTTGACCAACAAAACTATAAAAAAAAATTATTCACAGCAATATTTCATGGCACTTGGTAACTTAAATAATAAAAGACACTATTTCTGCATTATTTAATATTTGGTATGACCACCCTTATTCTTAATTATTTCAAACATTCGAGTTGATATGGAATCGTAATATTTTTCAATTTCACTCAGTGAAATAGTTGACCAGACTTTCTTAATCGCTTCAACCAGGGTCGCCGAGTCCTGAAATTGTCTTCCCCCTTCATATACTCTCCTGGATAAAAGTCCCCAAATGTTCTCGATAATATTTATGTCTGGGGAGTATGGCGGCCACTCGAGCAAGTTGACATTCTGGTCCTTAATCCACTGTTTTGTAACCCAGGCTGTATGGATGGGGGCGTTGTCTTGTTGGTACGTCCATTGCATAGGTCCAAAAATTTCGGAAAACTGGGGAAAAGCCTTTTGGAGCACAGTCTTGTAGACATTTGCATTCATATTTGAGGGAACAAACTGCAGCTCGCAAGTTCCATAAAACGATTTGGCTCCCCAAACCATTACGCCTCCTGTACAGGAGTGATGACGACTCAAAAAGCATTCCTCTTTTTGCATATCGTGAAAATAATAGTTGTAGCCATCCGGTCCGTCGAGATTGAACTTTTTTTCGTCGGAGAAGACCACAGCCTTCCACTCCTTGTTCCATGTCATGTGATCTCGCGCAAATCGAAGTCGCGCTTCCTTCCGTGCATCATTGAGAGGAGGTTTTTTTTTTATTTTTAATCTCTTTAAGTGCTTAGCACTCCGAATAACTCGTTTTACCGTTGCCAAACTAGCATTTACACCGCATTCATCCCTGATTTTACTGGCAGAGAGGTGGGAATTCGAAGCAGTTCGAAGGATTAGTCGCCTCTCTGATGCCGTTGTAGCAGATTTTTTCCTCCTTTCATTTTTTTTCCCGTAATCGAATTCATTACGAAGAAAATTGCTTACCACGTTTTGGCTTCGACCAATCTTCTTTGCTATTTCATTATGTTTCAGGCCAGATTCAATATAGCCTTTAATTTGACCTTTTTCAAAATCGGTTAAAGATTTTCCCCGACCCATATTAAAAAAAAATGGTAGCAATTACTTTAAATTTAAGTAGACCAAAGAAATTATATGTTTTCAATCACGCAGTCAATCAAAAAGTGAAGTCAAAGTTGTCAAACCTAATCAGATGAGCCAAAAATAGACCACACATTTGGCGAATTTCACGATGAAAGCAAAATTCTGATTTACCGTTGCATAGAGTATATGAGTAAACAAATGAATGTTCAAAACAAAAAAGAAAGAAGGAAAAAATGACATAGGAACAAAGAGAGAAGAAAAAATAGAAGAAATATTTTTCACTGGGCACTGGTGCCGCTCAACTGAATAGGTTTGACTTCTTTTTTAGACTAAGAACATAATATCTTCATAACGAGCACTCGGATTTAAACCAAATAAATTTTGTTAAGTAAAACGATCAATTATTTATAAAATACAAAAGTTTTTTTTTGTTTGGTTTGGTTTTTATATTTTTTTTATTATATTTTCAAAAACATAGCTGAAAATCTACATAATTTTTGGCTCAAGTGAATAGGTTTGACCAACAAAACTATAAAAAATTTATTCATAGCAATATTTCATGGCACTTGGTAATTTAAATAATAAAAGACAATATTTCTGCATTTTTTAATATTTGGTATGACCACCCTTATTCTTAATTATTTCAAACATTCGAGTTGATATGGAATCGTAATATTTTTCAATTTCACTCAGTGAAATAGTTGACCAGGCTTTTTTAATCGCTTCAACCAGGGTCGCCGAGTCCTGAAATTGCCTTCATACATCTCCTGGATAAAAGTACCCAAATGTTCTCGATAACATTTATGTCTGGGGAGTATGGCGGCCACTCGAGCAAGTTGACATTCTGGTCCTTAATCCACTGTTTTGTAACCCTGGCTGTATGGATGGGGGCGTTGTCTTGTTGGTACGTCCATTGAATAGGTCCAAAAATTTCGGAAAACTGGGGAAAAGCCTTTTGGAGCACAGTCTTGTAGACATTTGCATTCATCTTTGAGGGAACAAACTGCAGCTCGCAAGTTCCATAAAACGATATGGCTCCCCAAACCATTACGCCTCCTGTACAGGAGTGATGACGACTCAAAAAGCATTCCTCTTTTCGCATATCGTGAAAATAATAGTTGTGGCCATCCGGTCCGACGAGATTGAACTTTTCTTCGTCGGAGAAGACCACAGCCTTCCACTCCTTGTTCCATGTCATGGGATCCCGCGCAAATCGAAGTCGCGCTTCCTTCCGTGCATCATTGAGAGGGAGGTTTTTTTTTTATTTTTAATCATTTACACCGCATTTATTTATTTATTTATTATTTATTAATGGTCGACAAAACGAGTGTCTTCCTCATTATACATACAAACATAATGGAATTATATGCTAAATGCCTAGTTAGATTACACAGTTCTCTAAATAGCATCACCGACCGATGGAGGTGTTTTAGTTGCCAGTCCGGCCAGCTGTGCCCCTTTTCACAGCTAAATTTGTCAGTGACGCTATTAGAGCCTAATCTAAGCAGAAGGGTGTAAGTAGGAAAAAAGTGTTCTTAAGTAAAAGTAATGATAATCTTATTTTGCTATATTAATTAATAAAATACAAGAAATAAGAAAAAAGAAAGTAAGAAGATTGTTAATAAAGTAAAGAAATTTAAGCTAGATGTATAGAGTGTTAAGTAGATAGGACAGAGAGAAAAGTAATGGGAAATCACCGACCCGGTGGGGGAAAATTTACAGCCTGTCCGGCAAGCTATGCCCCTGCTCATAGCTGGGAATGGTCAGTGACTTCCCGAAGGTATCCTGAAAGCAACGATTTTATTAGGGGTAGAGAAAGTTCTATAGAGAAAACGTGATGCAAACTATTATAATTTTTACATAGCACGCGAAAAGGATTGTGCATAGCGTAGTCTGTTGTGCACGTAGACAGGAATAAGGGGCGGTAATTTCTGGTTGGTCTAGACGGAACAGAGAATTGAAGACGCCCTAGCAGAAAAGGAGAATCTATATCACCAATAATCAACTTATGTAGAAGGACAACACCAAGAATTGTCCTACGGTTGGTTAATGACGGAAGGTTAAGAAGAAGCAGCCTGCTGGAGTAGGATGGCAAACGAAGATTAGGGTCCCAATTTAAACCTCGTAAGGCAAAAAGCAGAAATTGCTTCTGAACAGATTCAATACGATCCTGGCTATTGTTATACTGCGGAGACCAGATGCAAGAGCAGTATTCAAGGATAGGGCGAACAAGCGAGATGTACAGAAGTTTCGTTATAAAAGGATCGTTAAACTCTTTAGATCATCGTTTAATGAATTCAAGTACACCTTTTGCCTCATTAACGATGGTATCTATGTGAAGATTCAAACAGAGTTTAGAATCAAAAAGAACGCCTAGATCCTTAACTGTTAGTATACGTTGCAAAGGGGTATTGTCGATTGTATAACTGACAAGATAAGGTGTAGTACGATAAAATGTCATAAACATACACTTTGAACAATTCAGATGCAATTGATTGGCCGAACACCAAAGTTGCATAGCGTTCAAATCGTCTTGTAGACGAGAATGATGTAGGGGATTAGTGTATGATAGAATAAGTTTCACATCATCCGCATACATGAGTACACGGGCATGTGATATAACAGAGGGGAGATCATTTATAAAAAGAGTAAAGAGTAAAGAAGAGTCCAAGAAGACTACCTTGAGGAACACCAGAAGTAACGTGAACCTGTTTAGAGGTAGTCTGCCTCAGCATTACTCTGTGGGTCCTACCTTTTAAATAAGAATTAATCCAAAGCAAAAGAGACGGAGGGAAACCTATTCGGTCAAGTTTAAAAAGTAAAATGTCATGGTGCACAGAGTAAAACGCCTTACTGAAGTCAGTATAAATGACATCAGGTTGCATTTTCGAAAGAAAGGCATCATTTACCAAGGAAGTAAACTCAAGCAGATTGGTCGTAGTTGACCGATTCTTTACGAATCCATGTTGAACAGGGGAAACAACTGATTTGCAGAAATGCTGCTTGTATATCAGACTTTCCACCTTTCTTGTGGAGAGGAATGATATAAGATTCTTTCCAAAGAGATGGAAAGACAGAAGATTCAAGAGATAGATTAAAAAGCTTTTGCAATGGATAAAGAAGGGAAGAACTACACTCCTTGAGTAGACAACTAGGAATATTGTCAGGCCCAGGAGAGTAAGAAGATTTTAAAGAGTTTATAGCTGAAAGGAGAGAGGAGTGTGAAATAATAGGAGGAGGTATAGAACTAGAGGAAGAAATAGTATAAGGATAAGAATTATTATTAGGACAGACTGAGGAGTAAGTAGATTGGAAAAAATTAGCAAAGAGGTTAGCAGAATCAGAGTCATTACTAGCTTTATCCATCCCGAAAGAAAAGAAGTTGGCAAACTTGAAGATTTACGCTTCAAGTTTACAAAATTGTAAAACTGTCTTGGATTTGGGGCAAATTGCCTTTTACAACGAGTTAGATAATTCTCATAGCATTGAGAATTCAGAAGAAAGAAGTTCGACATGGCTATGGAATATTTAGCCAAGTCTGTACACGAACCAGACTTTTTAAACTTTTTAAAATATTTAGATTTTAAGTTTTTAAGATGTGACAATCTGGGAGTAAACCAGGGTGGTTTTGAAGAAGTAGTCGAAGGAATTGACTTGGGAATACTCATATCTAAGAGGCAGTTTAGGGTGCTATAAAAAAAAGTAATAGCAGTATTCATATCAACCGAGTCATATAAGAAAGACCAATCGGTTGCATAAATAAGCTGATTCAGCAATGAATAATTTCCTTTGCGAAAGCAGAGGCGGGGCTTATTGGCTGATGAGCACGAAATGAGACGATTACAATTGAACATTGTAATCTCTAATGTAGGATGATATACATCCTCAGGAAGAGATAAAGGAGGGTACCTAGACACATTAGAGATAAGGTAGTTGTTAACAAATACAAGGTCAAGTGTTCTATTCAAATGATTAGAAATTGAATTGATTTGAAACAACGAAAGATCAAGCATGCAGTCTATAAAATCATGCTGTGCTAAGGGCACTAGATAATTTTCGGCAGTGAATAATGACCAAGAGATGTTCGGCAAATTAAAATCACCCAACACCATAAATAGGTCATTATCACGCACGTGTGAAGAAACTTCTTTAATACAAGTAATATGTTTCATATAAACTTGAATATCAGAAGAAGGAGGAACATAAGAGCATGTAATATAGATATTCCGTGTAGGAAAAGACACCTTGACTGAGATAATTTCAGCGTCAGTAGGCGTACTAAGACAGAAAAGTTCTGACTGGAGAGTGGCTTTAACGGCAATTAACACCCCACCACCTCGAGTCGGCCGATCATTTCTATGCAAAATAAAACTATTCGAAAATACCTCAAAATCGGATATGGTTGAATTTAACCATGTTTCGGAAAATGCTATTATATCCGAGTCGAAGGAAGTACTGGCCATGAAAAGATTTTTAAGCTTTGAAATAAGACCTCTGACATTCTGATAATGAATACAGATTTGGTCAGAAGATGAAGTTAGGTTTTTGGGGCAGAAATGCTACCCGGTATTGAAGCGATTGGAAGGGTGACAGGCTGGTTACGCTTTTTTGGCTTGAACTCGTGAACAATCATGTGTGGAGGCCAAATTTGGGATCACAAATGATTGGGAACATATCATGTGAAACATTTTATTTCACGAGGGGTGGAGAAATTAAATTTGGTTATTGACACGCTAGCAGAAGATTTGCTAGCAATATAGGCTGCCAATGACTCAGAAGTGGTGTCCGATGAAAGTCGAGACACAAAAACTTGCCTACGAGGGGCAACGACCGTTAAAGTAGGTGCTGATGGGGCTGCAGGTATTACAGGAGATGGAGGAGCTAAAGAGGCACCATGATTGTGTTTAACAATCTGGGCAAGATTACGCGCAGGTCTACCTTTGCGGCCAGGAGCTGACGGGGCTGAGGCAGTTTGGATAACTGGGACGGTATCAGGTACGGGCTCTGCTGGAACTACTATAGGGGATAAAACGGGGGTAATTGGGAAGTCGCTTGGGGAAGGCGATAAAGACAACATTGGAGATAAATCCATGTTGCTAGGTAGGGACAAGAAAGGCGTAGGTGTCTCAACAGACGTAGACGGCAATTGCAAAAGTTGAGGCTCCAATCGGCGATTGGTTGGAGACTCAAATTTATAATTGGCAAACAACTCAAAACTCGAGTCAAATTTACTCGACAGTTGCTTAGCCACATTATTCAATTTTATGAATTGATTTCTCACAGAATTATACATTCTGGAGAAATCAATTTGCTTGTCGATGCAATCTGGGCACGACCAACGCAAGCCACCGCAGCCCTTCTTGGCAACTGCAGCGATCTTGTCACAATCACGCCCAGTGAGACCTGCACATTTAGCATGCATCATATTCTCACACAGCCAGCAATTAACAAATTGCGGCTGTGCAGAATCATCAGCCTGCTTGAACGTGCAAGGTTTCTTACAGCACGACATAATTATTACAAGTAAGCAAGTTGCGAGAGCGCAGAGCAAAACGAAAACGGTGCACAAGAATAGAGCAAGTAAACACTCAAAAACAATTATCGTACACAAACAAATTGTTTGGAGCGAAAGGCAATAGCAAAAATTTGCGAAAGCGCGATGCACAAGCAGAAATATGCGGCAGCGAACACACGCACAAACAAGTGTATGCACAGGGGAGCACCAAAGCAAAAGAATCAAAACAGGCAATAACAACAATACAGAACTGACGCCGCGTCCAATAAATGCAATTATTAAGAATAACAATTTTAATAATAATAGCAATTTTCTTCGTAATGAAGCCGATTACGGGAAAAAAATGAAAGGAGGAAAAAAATCTGCTACAACGGCATCAGAGAGGCGACTAATCCTTCGAACTGCTTCGAATTCCCACCTCTCTGCCAGTAAAATCAGGGATGAATGCGGTGTAAATGCTAGTTTGGCAACGGTAAAACGAGTTATTCGGAGTGCTAAACACTTAAAGAGATTCAAAATAAAAAAAAACCTCCTCTCAATGATGCACGGAAGGAAGCGCGACTTCGATTTGCGCGGGATCACATGACATGGAACAAGGAGTGGAAGGCTGTGGTCTTCTCCGACGAAGAAAAGTTCAATCTTGACCAAACTCGGTATTTATTAGTATTACTATACTCCTCATATATAGGCGAAATCCTATTAAGATCGGACCACTATATCATATTATTAAGTTTTTGTATGAAGCATTTTTTGTTTTTCATGATTTTTCGATTAAACACGGCATTTTAAGATTTCACTATGCTCCCTTCATTTTTGCAAAATCTTATTTACATCGGTTTTTGATTAAAAGCCTTTTTTTTGTTTATCAATATACCTTGACCAAACTCGGCCTTAACCATTTTCTCGGCATTAAAAGGTTGGGTCTGCAAGGGTATTAGATCTTCGGCATGCCGAAGATAGCCCTTCTTTCTCGTTTAATATGGGTGGGGAAAATCTGTAACCGATTTTGAAAAAGGTCAAATTAAAGGCTATATTGAATCTGACCTAAAACATAATGAATGCAAAGAAGATTGGTCGACGCCAAAACGTGTTGGTAAGCAATTTTCTTCGTAATGGAGCCGGTTACGGAAAAAATTGAAAGGAGGGAAAAAATCTGCTACAGCGGCATCAAAGAGGCGACTAATCCTTCGAACTGCTTCTGAATTCCCACCTCTCTGCCAGTAAAATCAGGGATGAATGCGGTGTAAATGCTAGTTTGGCAACGGTAAAACGAGTTATTCGGATTGCTAAACACTTAAAGAGATTAAAAATAAAAAAAAAAAACCTCCTCTCAATGATGCACGGAAGGAAGCGCGACTTCGATTTGCGCGGGATCACATGACTTGGAACAAGGAGTGGAAGGCTGTGGTCTTCTCCGACGAAAAAAAGTTCAATCTCGACGGACCGGATGGCTACAACTATTATTTTCACGATATGCGAAAAGAGGAATGCTTTTTGAGTCGTCATCACTCCTGTACAGGAGGCGTAATGGTTTGGGCAGCCAAATCGTTTTATGTAACTTGCGAGCTGCAGTTTGTTTCCTCATAGATGAATGCAAATGTCTACAAGACTGTGCTCCAAAAGGCTTTTCCCCAGTTTTCCGAAATTTTTGGACCTATTCAATGGACGTACCAACAAGACAACGCCCCCATCCATAGAGCCCGGGTTACAAAACAGTGGATTAAGGACCAGAATGTCAACTTGCTCGAGTGGCCGCCATACTCCCCAGACATAAATATTATCGAGAACATTTGGGTACTTTTATCCAGGAGAGTGTATGAAGTGGGAAGACAATTTCAGGACTCGGCGACCCTGGTTGAAGCGATTAAAAAAGCCTGGTCAACTATTTCACTGAGTGAAATTGAAAAATATTACGATTCCATATCAACTCGAATGTTTGAAATAATTAAGAATAAGGGTGGTCATACCAAATATTAAATAATGCAGAAATAGTGTCTTTTATTATTTAAGTTACCAACTGCCATGAAATATTGCTGTGAATAATATTTTTTTATAGTTTTGTTGGTCAAACCTATTCACTTGAGCCAAAAATTATGTAGATTTTCAGCTATGTTTTTGAAAATATAATAAAAAAAATATAAAAACCAAACCAAACAAAAAAAAACTTTTGTATTTTATAAATAATTGATCGTTTTACTTAACAAAATTTATTTGGTTTAAATCCGAGTGCTCGTTATGAAGATATTATGTTCTAAGTCTAAAAAAGAAGTCAAACCTATTCAGTTGAGTCTTCTCTCTTTGTCTTCTCTCTTGTTCCTATGGCATTTTTTCCTTCTTTCTTTTTTGTTTTGAACATTCATTTGTTTACTCATAATATGACAAAAAAATGTAACGGGTTCTATGCAACGGTAAATCAGAATTTTGCTTTCATCGTGAAATTCGCTAAATGTGTGGTCTATTTTTGGCTCATCTGATTAGGTTTGACAACTTTGACTTCACTTTTTGATTGACTGCGTGATTGAAAACATATAATTTCTTTGGTCTACTTAAATTTAAAGTAATTGCTACCATTTTTTTTTAATATGGGTCGGGGAAAATCTTTAACCGATTTTGAAAAAGGTCAAATTAAAGGCTATATTGAATCTGGCCTAAAACATAATGAAATAGCAAAGAAGATTGGTCGAAGCCAAAACGTGGTAAGCAATTTTCTTCGTAATGAAGCCGATTACGGGAAAAAAATGAAAGGAGGAAAAAAATCTGCTACAACGGCATCAGAGAGGCGACTAATCCTTCGAACTGCTTCGAATTCCCACCTCTCTGCCAGTAAAATCAGGGATGAATGCGGTGTAAATGCTAGTTTGGCAACGGTAAAACGAGTTATTCGGAGTGCTAAACACTTAAAGAGATTAAAAATAAAAAAAAAACCTCCTCTCAATGATGCACGGAAGGAAGCGCGACTTCGATTTGCGCGGGATCACATGACATGGAACAAGGAGTGGAAGGCTGTGGTCTTCTCCGACGAAAAAAAGTTCAATCTCGACGGACCGGATGGCTACAACTATTATTTTCACGATATGCGAAAAGAGGAATGCTTTTTGAGTCGTCATCACTCCTGTACAGGAGGCGTAATGGTTTGGGGAGCCATATCGTTTTATGGAACTTGCGAGCTGCAGTTTGTTTCCTCAAAGATGAATGCAAATGTCTACAAGACTGTGCTCCAAAAGGCTTTTCCCCAGTTTTCCGAAATTTGTGGACCTATTCAATGGACGTACCAACAAGACAACGCCCCCATCCATACAGCCCGGGTTACAAAACAGTGGATTAAGGACCAGAATGTCAACTTGCTCGAGTGGCCGCCATACTCCCCAGACATAAATATTATCGAGAACATTTGGGGACTTTTATCCAGGAGAGTGTATGAAGGGGGAAGACAATTTCAGGACTCGGCGACCCTGGTTGAAGCGATTAAAAAAGCCTGGTCAACTATTTCACTGAGTGAAATTGAAAAATATTACGATTCCATATCAACTCGAATGTTTGAAATAATTAAGAATAAGGGTGGTCATACCAAATATTAAATAATGCAGAAATAGTGTCTTTTATTATTTAAGTTACCAAGTGCCATGAAATATTGCTGTGAATAATTTTTTTTTATAGTTTTGTTGGTCAAACCTATTCACTTGAGCCAAAAATTATGTAGATTTTCAGCTATGTTTTTGAAAATATAAAAAAAAAAATATAAAAACCAAACCAAACAAAAAAAAACTTTTGTATTTTATAAATAATTGATCGTTTTACTTAACAAAATTTATTTGGTTTAAATCCGAGTGCTCGTTATGAAGATATTATGTTCTAAGTCTAAAAAAAGAAGTCAAACCTATTCTTGGTCTTCTTTCTTTTTTGTTCCTATGGATTTTTTCCTTCTTTCTTTTTTGTTTTGAACATTCATTTGTTTACTCATAATATGACAAAAAAATGTAACGGGTTCTATGCAACGGTAAATCAGAATTTTGCTTTCATCGTGAAATTCGCCAAATGTGTGGTCTATTTTTGGCTCATCTGATTAGGTTTGACAACTTTGACTTCACTTTTTGATTGACTGCGTGATTGAAAACATATAATTTCTTTGGTCTACTTAAATTTAAAGTAATTGCTACCATTTTTTTTTAATATGGGTCGGGGAAAATCTTTAACCGATTTTGAAAAAGGTCAAATTAAAGGCTATATTGAATCTGGCCTAAAACATAATGAAATAGCAAAGAAGATTGGTCGAAGCCAAAACGTGGTAAGCAATTTTCTTCGTAATGAAGCCGATTACGGGAAAAAAATGAAAGGAGGAAAAAAATCTGCTACAACGGCATCAGAGAGGCGACTAATCCTTCGAACTGCTTCGAATTCCCACCTCTCTGCCAGTAAAATCAGGGATGAATGCGGTGTAAATGCTAGTTTGGCAACGGTAAAACGAGTTATTCGGAGTGCTAAACACTTAAAGAGATTAAAAATAAAAAAAAACCTCCTCTCAATGATGCACGGAAGGAAGCGCGACTTCGATTTGCGCGGGATCACATGACATGGAACAAGGAGTGGAAGGCTGTGGTCTTCTCCGACGAAAAAAAGTTCAATCTCGACGGACCGGATGGCTACAACTATTATTTTCACGATATGCGAAAAGAGGAATGCTTTTTGAGTCGTCATCACTCCTGTACAGGAGGCGTAATGGTTTGGGGAGCCATATCGTTTTATGGAACTTGCGAGCTGCAGTTTGTTTCCTCAAAGATGAATGCAAATGTCTACAAGACTGTGCTCCAAAAGGCTTTTCCCCAGTTTTCCGAAATTTTTGGACCTATTCAATGGACGTACCAACAAGACAACGCCCCCATCCATACAGCCCGGGTTACAAAACAGTGGATTAAGGACCAGAATGTCAACTTGCTCGAGTGGCCGCCATACTCCCCAGACATAAATATTATCGAGAACATTTGGGGACTTTTATCCAGGAGAGTGTATGAAGGGGGAAGACAATTTCAGGACTCGGCGACCCTGGTTGAAGCGATTAAAAAAGCCTGGTCAACTATTTCACTGAGTGAAATTGAAAAATATTACGATTCCATATCAACTCGAATGTTTGAAATAATTAAGAATAAGGGTGGTCATACCAAATATTAAATAATGCAGAAATAGTGTCTTTTATTATTTAAGTTACCAAGTGCCATGAAATATTGCTGTGAATAATTTTTTTTTATAGTTTTGTTGGTCAAACCTATTCACTTGAGCCAAAAATTATGTAGATTTTCAGCTATGTTTTTGAAAATATAATAAAAAAAATATAAAAACCAAACCAAACAAAAAAAACTTTTGTATTTTATAAATAATTGATCGTTTTACTTAACAAAATTTATTTGGTTTAAATCCGAGTGCTCGTTATGAAGATATTATGTTCTAAGTCTAAAAAAGAAGTCAAACCTATTCAGTTGAGTTCTCTCTCTTTGTCTTCTCTCTCTTGTTCCTATGGCATTTTTTCCTTCTTTCTTTTTTGTTTTGAACATTCATTTGTTTACTCATAATATGACAAAAAAATGTAACGGGTTCTATGCAACGGTAAATCAGAATTTTGCTTTCATCGTGAAATTCGCCAAATGTGTGGTCTATTTTTGGCTCATCTGATTAGGTTTGACAACTTTGACTTCACTTTTTGATTGACTGCGTGATTGAAAACATATAATTTCTTTGGTCTACTTAAATTTAAAGTAATTGCTACCATTTTTTTTTAATATGGGTCGGGGAAAATCTTTAACCGATTTTGAAAAAGGTCAAATTAAAGGCTATATTGAATCTGGCCTAAAACATAATGAAATAGCAAAGAAGATTGGTCGAAGCCAAAACGTGGTAAGCAATTTTCTTCGTAATGAAGCCGATTACGGGAAAAAAATGAAAGGAGGAAAAAAATCTGCTACAACGGCATCAGAGAGGCGACTAATCCTTCGAACTGCTTCGAATTCCCACCTCTCTGCCAGTAAAATCAGGGATGAATGCGGTGTAAATGCTAGTTTGGCAACGGTAAAACGAGTTATTCGGAGTGCTAAACACTTAAAGAGATTAAAAATAAAAAAAAAAACCTCCTCTCAATGATGCACGGAAGGAAGCGCGACTTCGATTTGCGCGGGATCACATGACATGGAACAAGGAGTGGAAGGCTGTGGTCTTCTCCGACGAAAAAAAGTTCAATCTCGACGGACCGGATGGCTACAACTATTATTTTCACGATATGCGAAAAGAGGAATGCTTTTTGAGTCGTCATCACTCCTGTACAGGAGGCGTAATGGTTTGGGGAGCCATATCGTTTTATGGAACTTGCGAGCTGCAGTTTGTTTCCTCAAAGATGAATGCAAATGTCTACAAGACTGTGCTCCAAAAGGCTTTTCCCCAGTTTTCCGAAATTTTTGGACCTATTCAATGGACGTACCAACAAGACAACGCCCCCATCCATACAGCCCGGGTTACAAAACAGTGGATTAAGGACCAGAATGTCAACTTGCTCGAGTGGCCGCCATACTCCCCAGACATAAATATTATCGAGAACATTTGGGGACTTTTATCCAGGAGAGTGTATGAAGGGGGAAGACAATTTCAGGACTCGGCGACCCTGGTTGAAGCGATTAAAAAAGCCTGGTCAACTATTTCACTGAGTGAAATTGAAAAATATTACGATTCCATATCAACTCGAATGTTTGAAATAATTAAGAATAAGGGTGGTCATACCAAATATTAAATAATGCAGAAATAGTGTCTTTTATTATTTAAGTTACCAAGTGCCATGAAATATTGCTGTGAATAATTTTTTTTTATAGTTTTGTTGGTCAAACCTATTCACTTGAGCCAAAAATTATGTAGATTTTCAGCTATGTTTTTGAAAATATAATAAAAAAATATAAAAACCAAACCAAACAAAAAAAACTTTTGTATTTTATAAATAATTGATCGTTTTACTTAACAAAATTTATTTGGTTTAAATCCGAGTGCTCGTTATGAAGATATTATGTTCTAAGTCTAAAAAAGAAGTCAAACCTATTCAGTTGAGTCTTCTCTTTGTCTTCTCTCTTGTTCCTATGGCATTTTTTCCTTCTTTCTTTTTTTGTTTTGAACATTCATTTGTTTACTCATAATATGACAAAAAAATGTAACGGGTTCTATGCAACGGTAAATCAGAATTTTGCTTTCATCGTGAAATTCGCCAAATGTGTGGTCTATTTTTGGCTCATCTGATTAGGTTTGACAACTTTGACTTCACTTTTTGATTGACTGCGTGATTGAAAACATATAATTTCTTTGGTCTACTTAAATTTAAAGTAATTGCTACCATTTTTTTTTAATATGGGTCGGGGAAAATCTTTAACCGATTTTGAAAAAGGTCAAATTAAAGGCTATATTGAATCTGGCCTAAAACATAATGAAATAGCAAAGAAGATTGGTCGAAGCCAAAACGTGGTAAGCAATTTTCTTCGTAATGAAGCCGATTACGGGAAAAAAATGAAAGGAGGAAAAAAATCTGCTACAACGGCATCAGAGAGGCGACTAATCCTTCGAACTGCTTCGAATTCCCACCTCTCTGCCAGTAAAATCAGGGATGAATGCGGTGTAAATGCTAGTTTGGCAACGGTAAAACGAGTTATTCGGAGTGCTAAACACTTAAAGAGATTAAAAATAAAAAAAAAACCTCCTCTCAATGATGCACGGAAGGAAGCGCGACTTCGATTTGCGCGGGATCACATGACATGGAACAAGGAGTGGAAGGCTGTGGTCTTCTCCGACGAAAAAAAGTTCAATCTCGACGGACCGGATGGCTACAACTATTATTTTCACGATATGCGAAAAGAGGAATGCTTTTTGAGTCGTCATCACTCCTGTACAGGAGGCGTAATGGTTTGGGGAGCCATATCGTTTTATGGAACTTGCGAGCTGCAGTTTGTTTCCTCAAAGATGAATGCAAATGTCTACAAGACTGTGCTCCAAAAGGCTTTTCCCCAGTTTTCCGAAATTTTGTGGACCTATTCAATGGACGTACCAACAAGACAACGCCCCCATCCATACAGCCCGGGTTACAAAACAGTGGATTAAGGACCAGAATGTCAACTTGCTCGAGTGGCCGCCATACTCCCCAGACATAAATATTATCGAGAACATTTGGGGACTTTTATCCAGGAGAGTGTATGAAGGGGGAAGACAATTTCAGGACTCGGCGACCCTGGTTGAAGCGATTAAAAAAGCCTGGTCAACTATTTCACTGAGTGAAATTGAAAAATATTACGATTCCATATCAACTCGAATGTTTGAAATAATTAAGAATAAGGGTGGTCATACCAAATATTAAATAATGCAGAAATAGTGTCTTTTATTATTTAAGTTACCAAGTGCCATGAAATATTGCAATGAATAATTTTTTTTTATAGTTTTGTTGGTCAAACCTATTCACTTGAGCCAAAAACTATGAAGATTTTCAGCTATGTTTTTGAAAATATAATAAAAAAATATATAAAAACCAAACCAAACAAAAAAAACTTTTGTATTTTATAAATAATTGATCGTTTTACTTAACAAAATTTATTTGGTTTAAATCCGAAAGCTCGTTATGAAGATATTATGTTCTAAGTCTAAAAAAGAAGTCAAACCTATTCAGTTGAGACTTCTCTCTTTGACTTCTCTCTTGTTCCTATGGCATTTTTTCCTTCTTTTTTTTTGTTTTGAACATTCATTTGTTTACTCATAATATGACAAAAAAATGTAACGGGTTCTATGCAACGGTAAATCAGAATTTTGCTTTCATCGTGAAATTCGCTAAATGTGTGGTCTATTTTTGGCTCATCTGATTAGGTTTGACAACTTTGACTTCACTTTTTGATTGACTGCGTGATTGAAAACATATAATTTCTTTGGTCTACTTAAATTTAAAGTAATTGCTACCATTTTTTTTTAATATGGGTCGGGGAAAATCTTTAACCGATTTTGAAAAAGGTCAAATTAAAGGCTATATTGAATCTGGCCTAAAACATAATGAAATAGCAAAGAAGATTGGTCGAAGCCAAAACGTGGTAAGCAATTTTCTTCGTAATGAAGCCGATTACGGGAAAAAAATGAAAGGAGGAAAAAAATCTGCTACAACGGCATCAGAGAGGCGACTAATCCTTCGAACTGCTTCGAATTCCCACCTCTCTGCCAGTAAAATCAGGGATGAATGCGGTGTAAATGCTAGTTTGGCAACGGTAAAACGAGTTATTCGGAGTGCTAAACACTTAAAGAGATTAAAAATAAAAAAAAAAACCTCCTCTCAATGATGCACGGAAGGAAGCGCGACTTCGATTTGCGCGGGATCACATGACATGGAACAAGGAGTGGAAGGCTGAGGTCTTCTCCGACGAAAAAAAGTTCAATCTCGACGGACCGTATGGCTACAACTATTATTTTCACGATATGCGAAAAGAGGAATGCTTTTTGAGTCGTCATCACTCCTGTACAGGAGGCGTAATGGTTTGGGGAGCCATATCGTTTTATGGAACTTGCGAGCTGCAGTTTGTTTCCTCAAAGATGAATGCAAATGTCTACAAGACTGTGCTCCAAAAGGCTTTTCCCCAGTTTTCCGAAATTTTTGGACCTATTCAATGGACGTACCAACAAGACAACGCCCCCATCCATACAGCCCGGGTTACAAAACAGTGGATTAAGGACCAGAATGTCAACTTGCTCGAGTGGCCGCCATACTCCCCAGACATAAATATTATCGAGAACATTTGGGGACTTTTATCCAGGAGAGTGTATGAAGGGGGAAGACAATTTCAGGACTCGGCGACCCTGGTTGAAGCGATTAAAAAAGCCTGGTCAACTATTTCACTGAGTGAAATTGAAAAATATTACGATTCCATATCAACTCGAATGTTTGAAATAATTAAGAATAAGGGTGGTCATACCAAATATTAAATAATGCAGAAATAGTGTCTTTTATTATTTAAGTTACCAAGTGCCATGAAATATTGCTGTGAATAATTTTTTTTATAGTTTTGTTGGTCAAACCTATTCACTTGAGCCAAAAATTATGTAGATTTTCAGCTATGTTTTTGAAAATATAAAAAAAAAATATAAAAACCAAACCAAACACAAAAAAACTTTTGTATTTTATAAATAATTGATCGTTTTACTTAACAAAATTTATTTGGTTTAAAACCGAGTGCTCGTTATGAAGATATTATGTTCTAAGTCTAAAAAAGAAGTCAAACCTATTCAGTTGAGTCTTCTCTCTTTGTCTTCTTCTTGTTCCTATGGCTTTTTTCCTTCTTTCTTTTTTGTTTTGAACATTCATTTGTTTACTCATAATATGACAAAAAAAATGTAACGGGTTCTATGCAACGGTAAATCAGAATTTTGCTTTCATCGTGAAATTCGCTAAATGTGTGGTCTATTTTTGGCTCATCTGATTAGGTTTGACAACTTTGACTTCACTTTTTGATTGACTGCGTGATTGAAAACATATAATTTCTTTGGTCTACTTAAATTTAAAGTAATTGCTACCATTTTTTTTTAATATGGGTCGGGGAAAATCTTTAACCGATTTTGAAAAAGGTCAAATTAAAGGCTATATTGAATCTGGCCTAAAACATAATGAAATAGCAAAGAAGATTGGTCGAAGCCAAAACGTGGTAAGCAATTTTCTTCGTAATGAAGCCGATTACGGGAAAAAAATGAAAGGAGGAAAAAATCTGCTACAACGGCATCAGAGAGGCGACTAATCCTTCGAACTGCTTCGAATTCCCACCTCTGTGCCAGTAAAATCAGGGATGAATGCGGTGTAAATGCTAGTTTGGCAACGGTAAAACGAGTTATTCGGAGTGCTAAACACTTAAAGAGATTAAAAATAAAAAAAAACCTCCTCTCAATGATGCACGGAAGGAAGCGCGACTTCGATTTGCGCGGGATCTGACATGGAACAAGGGGTGGAAGGCTGGTGGTCTTCTCCGACGAAAAAAAGTTCAATCTCGACGGACCGGATGGCTACAACTATTATTTTCACGATATGCGAAAAGAGGAATGCTTTTTGAGTCGTCATCACTCCTGTACAGGAGGCGTAATGGTTTGGGGAGCCATATCGTTTTATGGAACTTGCGAGCTGCAGTTTGTTTCCTCAAAGATGAATGCAAATGTCTACAAGACTGTGCTCCAAAAGGCTTTTCCCCAGTTTTCCGAAATTTTTGGACCTATTCAATGGACGTACCAACAAGACAACGCCCCCATCCATACAGCCCGGGTTACAAAACAGTGGATTAAGGACCAGAATGTCAACTTGCTCCCCAGACATAAATATTATCGAGAACATTTGGGGACTTTTATCCAGGAGAGTGTATGAAGGGGGAAGACAATTTCAGGACTCGGCGACCCTGGTTGAAGCGATTAAAAAAGCCTGGTCAACTATTTCACTGAGTGAAATTGAAAAATATTACGATTCCATATCAACTCGAATGTTTGAAATAATTAAGAATAAGGGTGGTCATACCAAATATTAAATAATGCAGAAATAGTGTCTTTTATTATTTAAGTTACCAAGTGCCATGAAATATTGCTGTGAATAATTTTTTTTTATAGTTTTGTTGGTCAAACCTATTCACTTGAGCCAAAAATTATGTAGATTTTCAGCTATGTTTTTGAAAATATAATAAAAAAATATAAAAACCAAACCAAACAAAAAAAACTTTTGTATTTTATAAATAATTGATCGTTTTACTTAACAAAATTTATTTGGTTTAAATCCGAGTGCTCGTTATGAAGATATTATGTTCTAAGTCTAAAAAAGAAGTCAAACCTATTCAGTTGAGTCTTCTCTCTTTGTCTTCTCTCTTTGTTCCTATGGCATTTTTTCCTTCTTTCTTTTTTGTTTTGAACATTCATTTGTTTACTCATAATATGACAAAAAAATGTAACGGGTTCTATGCAACGGTAAATCAGAATTTTGCTTTCATCGTGAAATTCGCTAAATGTGTGGTCTATTTTTGGCTCATCTGATTAGGTTTGACAACTTTGACTTCACTTTTTGATTGACTGCGTGATTGAAAACATATAATTTCTTTGGTCTACTTAAATTTAAAGTAATTGCTACCATTTTTTTTAATATGGGTCGGGGAAAATCTTTAACCGATTTTGAAAAAGGTCAAATTAAAGGCTATATTGAATCTGGCCTAAAACATAATGAAATAGCAAAGAAGATTGGTCGAAGCCAAAACGTGGTAAGCAATTTTCTTCGTAATGAAGCCGATTACGGGAAAAAAATGAAAGGAGGAAAAAAATCTGCTACAACGGCATCAGAGAGGCGACTAATCCTTCGAACTGCTTCGAATTCCCACCTCTCTGCCAGTAAAATCAGGGATGAATGCGGTGTAAATGCTAGTTTGGCAACGGTAAAACGAGTTATTCGGAGTGCTAAACACTTAAAGAGATTAAAAATAAAAAAAAAACCTCCTCTCAATGATGCACGGAAGGAAGCGCGACTTCGATTTGCGCGGGATCACATGACATGGAACAAGGAGTGGAAGGCTGTGGTCTTCTCCGACGAAAAAAAGTTCAATCTCGACGGACCGGATGGCTACAACTATTATTTTCACGATATGCGAAAAGAGGAATGCTTTTTGAGTCGTCATCACTCCTGTACAGGAGGCGTAATGGTTTGGGGAGCCATATCGTTTTATGGAACTTGCGAGCTGCAGTTTGTTTCCTCAAAGATGAATGCAAATGTCTACAAGACTGTGCTCCAAAAGGCTTTTCCCCAGTTTTCCGAAATTTTTGGACCTATTCAATGGACGTACCAACAAGACAACGCCCCCATCCATACAGCCCGGGTTACAAAACAGTGGATTAAGGACCAGAATGTCAACTTGCTCGAGTGGCCGCCATACTCCCCAGACATAAATATTATCGAGAACATTTGGGGACTTTTATCCAGGAGAGTGTATGAAGGGGGAAGACAATTTCAGGACTCGGCGACCCTGGTTGAAGCGATTAAAAAAGCCTGGTCAACTATTTCACTGAGTGAAATTGAAAAATATTACGATTCCATATCAACTCGAATGTTTGAAATAATTAAGAATAAGGGTGGTCATACCAAATATTAAATAATGCAGAAATAGTGTCTTTTATTATTTAAGTTACCAAGTGCCATGAAATATTGCTGTGAATAATTTTTTTTATAGTTTTGTTGGTCAAACCTATTCACTTGAGCCAAAAATTATGTAGATTTTCAGCTATGTTTTTGAAAATATAATAAAAAAATATAAAAACCAAACCAAACAAAAAAAACTTTTGTATTTTATAAATAATTGATCGTTTTACTTAACAAAATTTATTTGGTTTAAATCCGAGTGCTCGCTATGAAGATATTATGTTCTAAGTCTAAAAAAGAAGTCAAACCTATTCAGTTGAGTCTTCTCTTGTTTCTCTCTCTTGTTCCTATGGCATTTTTTCCTTCTTTCTTTTTTGTTTTGAACATTCATTTGTTTACTCATAATATGACAAAAAAAATGTAACGGGTTCTATGCAACGGTAAATCAGAATTTTGCTTTCATCGTGAAATTCGCTAAATGTGTGGTCTATTTTTGGCTCATCTGATTAGGTTTGACAACTTTGACTTCACTTTTTGATTGACTGCGTGATTGAAAACATATAATTTCTTTGGTCTACTTAAATTTAAAGTAATTGCTACCATTTTTTTTAATATGGGTCGGGGAAAATCTTTAACCGATTTTGAAAAAGGTCAAATTAAAGGCTATATTGAATCTGGCCTAAAACATAATGAAATAGCAAAGAAGATTGGTCGAAGCCAAAACGTGGTAAGCAATTTTCTTCGTAATGAAGCCGATTACGGGAAAAAAATGAAAGGAGGAAAAAAATCTGCTACAACGGCATCAGAGAGGCGACTAATCCTTCGAACTGCTTCGAATTCCCACCTCTCTGCCAGTAAAATCAGGGATGAATGCGGTGTAAATGCTAGTTTGGCAACGGTAAAACGAGTTATTCGGAGTGCTAAACACTTAAAGAGATTAAAAATAAAAAAAAAACCTCCCTCTCAATGATGCACGGAAGGAAGCGCGACTTCGATTTGCGCGGGATCACATGACATGGAACAAGGAGTGGAAGGCTGTGGTCTTCTCCGACGAAAAAAAGTTCAATCTCGACGGACCGGATGGCTACAACTATTATTTTCACGATATGCGAAAAGAGGAATGCTTTTTGAGTCGTCATCACTCCTGTACAGGAGGCGTAATGGTTTGGGGAGCCATATCGTTTTATGGAACTTGCGAGCTGCAGTTTGTTTCCTCAAAGATGAATGCAAATGTCTACAAGACTGTGCTCCAAAAGGCTTTTCCCCAGTTTTCCGAAATTTGTGGACCTATTCAATGGACGTACCAACAAGACAACGCCCCCATCCATACAGCCCGGGTTACAAAACAGTGGATTAAGGACCAGAATGTCAACTTGCTCGAGTGGCCGCCATACTCCCCAGACATAAATATTATCGAGAACATTTGGGGACTTTTATCCAGGAGAGTGTATGAAGGGGGAAGACAATTTCAGGACTCGGCGACCCTGGTTGAAGCGATTAAAAAAGCCTGGTCAACTATTTCACTGAGTGAAATTGAAAAATATTACGATTCCATATCAACTCGAATGTTTGAAATAATTAAGAATAAGGGTGGTCATACCAAATATTAAATAATGCAGAAATAGTGTCTTTTATTATTTAAGTTACCAAGTGCCATGAAATATTTCTGTGAATAATTTTTTTTTATAGTTTTGTTGGTCAAACCTATTCACTTGAGCCAAAAATTATGTAGATTTTCAGCTATGTTTTTGAAAATATAATAAAAAAAATATAAAAACCAAACCAAACAAAAAAACTTTTGTATTTTATAAATAATTGATCGTTTTACTTAACAAAATTTATTTGGTTTAAATCCGAGTGCTCGCTATGAAGATATTATGTTCTAAGTCTAAAAAAGAAGTCAAACCTATTCAGTTGAGTCTTCTCTCTTTGTCTTCTCTCTTGTTCCTATGGCATTTTTTCCTTCTTTCTTTTTTGTTTTGAACATTCATTTGTTTACTCATAATATGACAAAAAAATGTAACGGGTTCTATGCAACGGTAAATCAGAATTTTGCTTTCATCGTGAAATTCGCCAAATGTGTGGTCTATTTTTGGCTCATCTGATTAGGTTTGACAACTTTGACTTCACTTTTTGATTGACTGCGTGATTGAAAACATATAATTTCTTTGGTCTACTTAAATTTAAAGTAATTGCTACCATTTTTTTTTAATATGGGTCGGGGAAAATCTTTAACCGATTTTGAAAAAGGTCAAATTAAAGGCTATATTGAATCTGGCCTAAAACATAATGAAATAGCAAAGAAGATTGGTCGAAGCCAAAACGTGGTAAGCAATTTTCTTCGTAATGAAGCCGATTACGGGGAAAAAAATGAAAGGAGGAAAAAAATCTGCTACAACGGCATCAGAGAGGCGACTAATCCTTCGAACTGCTTCGAATTCCCACCTCTCTGCCAGTAAAATCAGGGATGAATGCGGTGTAAATGCTAGTTTGGCAACGGTAAAACGAGTTATTCGGAGTGCTAAACACTTAAAGAGATTAAAAATAAAAAAAAAACCTCCTCTCAATGATGCACGGAAGGAAGCGCGCCTTCGACTTGCGCGGGGTCACATGACATGGAACAAGGAGGGGAAGGCTGTGGTCTTCTCCGACGAAAAAAAGTTCAATCTCGACGGACCGGATGGCTACAACTATTATTTTCACGATATGCGAAAAGAGGAATGCTTTTTGAGTCGTCATCACTCCTGTACAGGAGGCGTAATGGTTTGGGGAGCCATATCGTTTTATGGAACTTGCGAGCTGCAGTTTGTTTCCTCAAAGATGAATGCAAATGTCTACAAGACTGTGCTCCAAAAGGCTTTTCCCCAGTTTTCCGAAATTTGTGGACCTATTCAATGGACGTACCAACAAGACAACGCCCCCATCCATACAGCCCGGGTTACAAAACAGTGGATTAAGGGCCAGAATGTCAACTTGCTCGAGTGGCCGCCATACTCCCCAGACATAAATATTATCGAGAACATTTGGGGACTTTTATCCAGGAGAGTGTATGAAGGGGGAAGACAATTTCAGGACTCGGCGACCCTGGTTGAAGCGATTAAAAAAGCCTGGTCAACTATTTCACTAAGTGAAATTGAAAAATATTACGATTCCATATCAACTCGAATGTTTGAAATAATTAAGAGTAAGGGTGGTCATACCAAATATTAAATAATGCAGAAATAGTGTCTTTTATTACTTAAGTTACCAAGTGCCATGAAATATTGCTGTGAATAATTTGTATACCCTTGCAGAGGGTATTATAATTTTGTCGTGAAATGTGTAACGCATAGAAGGAGACATCTCCGACCCCATAAAGTATATATATTCTTGATCAGCATCAACAGCCGAGTCGATATAGCCATGTCCGTCTGTCCGTCTGTCCGTCTGACCGTCTGTCCGTCTGTCTGTTTCTATGCGAACTAGTCCCTCAGTTTTAAAGCTATCTTAATGAAACTTTGCAGAAGTCCCTATTTCTGTTGCACGCAGCACATATGTCAAAACCAGCTGGATCGGACCACTATATCATATAGCTGCCATAGGAACGATCGGTCGAAAATTAAGTTTTTGTATGAAAAAACCTTTGTTTATCAAGATATCTTGACCAAACTCGACATTTATTAGTTTTACTATGCTCCTCATATATAGGCGAAACTCTATTAAGATCGGACCACTATATCATATAGCTGCCATAGGAACGATCGGTCGAAAATTAAGTTTTTGTATGAAAAAACCTTTTGTTTATCAAGATATCTTGACCAAACTCGACATTTATTAGTTTTACTATGCTCCTCATATATAGGCGAAATCCTATTAAGATCGGACCACTATATCATATAGCTGCCATAGGAACGATTTGTCGAAAAGTAGGATCTTGTATGAAAAAAATTTTGTTTGTCAAGATATCTTGACCAAACTCGGCATTTATTAGTTTTACTAAGCTCCTCATATATATGCAAAATCCTATTAAGATCGGACCACTATATCATATAGCTGCCATAGGAACGATCGGTCGAAAATTAAGTTTTTGTATGAAAAAACCTTTTGTTTATCAAGATATCTTGACCAAACTCGACATTTATTAGTTTTACTATGCTCCTCATATATAGGCGAAATCCTATTAAGATCGGACCACTATATCATATAGCTGCCATAGGAACGATTTGTCGAAAAGTAGGATCTTGTATGAAAAAAATTTTGTTTTTCAAGATATCTTGACCAAACTCGGCATTTATTAGTTTAACTATGCTCCTCATATATATGCAAAATCCTATTAAGATCGGACCACTATATCATATAGCTGCCATAGTAACTATCGGTCGAAAATTAATTTAGTATGGAGAATTTTTCTTTTTCATGATTTTTCGATTAAACACGGCATTTAAAGATTTCACTATGCTCCCTTTATTTTTGCAAAATCTTATTTACATCGGTTTTTGATTAATATATTTTTGTTTATCAATATACCTTGACCAAACTCGGCCTTAACCATTTTCTCGGCATTAATAAGGTTGGGTCTGCAAGGGTATTAGATCTTCGGCATGCCGAAGATAGCCCTTCTTTCTCGTTTTTTATAGTTTTGTTGGTCAAACCTATTCACTTGATCCAAAAATTATGTAGATTTTCAGCTATGTTTTTGAAAATATAAAAAAAAAAATGAGAGAGTTCTCAGTTGAGAGTGATTGACGTGTTTTACTTGTGCTCCAAGATTTTTATATATTTTTTTTGCGCCTTAATCCTGCTTTTTATTTCTAAATTTGGCCTTTTTTGTGCTTTATTTAAAAAGCTGTATAATTGTGCAAAGTGTTATTCTGTTGTCGCAGCGTAAGTCTGTTAATAATTGCATTTATTGAACGCGGCGTCAGTTCTGTATTGTTGTTATTGCCTGTTTTGATTCTTTTGCTTTGGTGCTCCCCTGTGCATACACTTGTTTGTGCGTGTGTTCGCTGCCGCATATTTCTGCTTGTGCATCGCGCTCTCGCAAATTTTTGCTATTGCCTTTCGCTCCAAACAATTTGTTTGTGTACGATAATTGTTTTTGAGTGTTTACTTTCTCTATTCTTGTGCACCGTTTTCGTTTTGCTCTGCGCTCTCGCAACTTGCTTATTACAAGAATTATGTCGTGCTGTAAGAAACCTTGCACGTTCAAGCAGGCTGATGATTCTGCACAGCCGCAATTTGTTAATTGTTGGCTGTGTGAGAATATGATGCATGCTAAATGTGCAGGTCTCACTGGGCGTGATTGCGACAAGATCGCTGCAGTTGCCAAGAAGGGCTGCGGTGGCTTGCGCTGGTCGTGCCCAGATTGCATCGACAAGCAAATTGATTTCTCCAGAATGTATAATTCTGTGAGAAATCAATTCTTAAAATTGAATAATGTGGCTAAGCAACTGTCGAGTAAATTTGACTCGAGTTTTGAGTTGCTTGCCAATTATAAATTTGAGTCTCCAACCAATCGCCGGTTGGAGCCTCAACTTTGCAATTGCCGTCTACGTCTGTTCAGACACCTACGCCTTTCTTGTCCCTACCTGGCAACATGGATTTATCTCCAATATTGTCTTTATCGCCTTCCCCAAGCGACTGCCCAATTACCCCCGATTTATCCCCTATAGTAGTTCCAGCAGAGCCCGTACCTGAAACCGTCCCAGTTATCCAAACTGCCTCAGCCCCGTCAGCTCCTGGCCGCAAAGGTAGACCTGCCCGTAATCTTGCCCAGATTGTTAAACACAATCATGGTGCCTCTTTAGCTCCTCCATCTCCTGCACTACCTGCAGCCCCATCAGCACCTACCTTAACGGTTGTTGCCCCTCGTAGGCAAGTTTTTTTGTGTCTCGACTTTCATCGGACACCACTTCTGAGTCATTGGCAGCCTATATTGCTAGCAAATCTTCTGCTAGCGTGTCAATAACCAAATTTAATTTCTCCACCCCTCGTGAAATATCATCATTCAAAATAAATGTTTCACATGATATGTTCCCAATCATTTGTGATCCCAAATTTTGGCCTCCACACATGATTGTTCACGAGTTCAAGCCAAAAAAGCGTAACCAGCCTGTCACCCTTCCAGTCCCTTCAATACCGGGTACCATTTCTGCCCCAAAAAACTAACTTCATCTTCTGACCAAATCTGTATTCATTATCAGAATGTCAGAGGTCTTATTTCAAAGCTTAAAAATCTGTTCATGGCCAGTACTTCCTTCGACTCGGATATAATAGCATTTTCCGAAACATGGTTAAATTCAACCATATCCGATTTTGAGGTATTTTCGAATAGTTTTATTTTGCATAGAAATGATCGGCCGACTCGAGGTGGTGGGGTGTTAATTGCCGTTAAAGCCACTCTCCAGTCAGAACTTTTCTGTTTTAGTACGCCTACTGACGCTGAAATTATCTCAGTCAAGGTGTCTTTTCCTACACGGAATATCTATATTACATGCTCTTATGTTCCTCCTTCTTCTGATATTCAAGTTTATATGAAACATATTACTTGTATTAAAGAAGTTTCTTCACACGTGCGTGATAATGACCTATTTATGGTGTTGGGTGATTTTAATTTGCCGAACATCTCTTGGTCATTATTCACTGCCGAAAATTATCTAGTGCCCTTAGCACAGCATGATTTTATAGACTGCATGCTTGATCTTTCGTTGTTTCAAATCAATTCAATTTCTAATCATTTGAATAGAACACTTGACCTTGTATTTGTTAACAACTACCTTATCTCTAATGTGTCTAGGTACCCTCCTTTATCTCTTCCTGAGGATGTATATCATCCTACCTTAGAGATTACAATGTTCAATTGTAATCGTCTCATTTCGTGCTCATCAGCCAATAAGCCCCGCCTCTGCTTTCGCAAAGGAAATTATTCATTGCTGAATCAGCTTATTTATGCAACCGATTGGTCTTTCTTATATGACTCGGTTGATATGAATACTGCTATTACTTTTTTTATAGCACCCTAAACTCCCTCTTAGATATCAGCATTCCCAAGTCAACTCCTTCGACTACTTCTTCAAAACCACCCTGGTTTACTCCCAGATTGTCACATCTTAAAAACTTGAAATCTAAATATTTTAAAAAGTTTAAAAAGTCTGGTTCGTGTACAGACTTGGCTAAATATTCCATAGCCAAGTCGAACTTTTTTCTTCTGAATTCTCGATGCTATGAGAATTATCTAACTCGTTGTAAAAGGCAATTTGCCCAAAATCCGAGACAGTTTTACAATTTTGTAAACTTGAAGCGTAAATCTTCAAGTTTGCCAACTTCTTTTTCTTTCGGGATGGATAAAGCTAGTAATGACTCGGATTCTGCTAACCTCTTTGCTAATTTTTTCCAATCTACTTACTCCTCAGTCTGTCCTAATAATAATTCTTATCCTTATACTATTTCTTCCTCTAGTTCTATACCTCCTCCTATTATTTCACACTCTCTCCTTTCAGCTATAAACTCTTTAAAATCTTCTTACTCTCCTGGGCCTGACAATATTCCTAGTTGTCTACTCAAGGAGTGTAGTTCTTCCCTTCTTTATCCATTGCAAAAGCTTTTTAATCTATCTCTTGAATCTTCTGTCTTTCCATCTCTTTGGAAAGAATCTTATATCATTCCTCTCCACAAGAAAGGTGGAAAGTCTGATATACAAAATTACAGGGGCATTGCAAAACTGTCCGCTATTCCTAAATTATTTGAAAAATAATCACTTGAATTTGCAGCATTTCTGCAAATCAGTTGTTTCCCCTGTTCAACATGGATTCGTAAAGAATCGGTCAACTACGACCAATCTGCTTGAATTTACTTCCTTGGTAAATGATGCTTTTCTTTCGAAAATGCAAACTGATGTCATTTATACTGACTTCAGTAAGGCGTTTGACTCTGTGCACCATGACATTTTACTTTTTAAACTTGACCGAATAGGTTTCCCTCCGTCTCTTTTGCTTTGGATTAATTCTTATTTAAAAGGTAGGACCCAAAGAGTAATGCTGAGGCAGACTACCTCTAAACAAGTTCACGTTACTTCTGGTGTTCCTCAAGGTAGTCATCTTGGACCTTTACTCTTTACTCTTTTTATAAATGACCCTCCCCTCTGTTATATCACATGCCCGTGTACTCATGTATGCGGATGATGTGAAACTTATTCTTTCATACACTAATCCCTTACATCATTCTCGTCTACAAGACGATTTGAACGCTATGCAACTTTGGTGTTCGGCCAATCAATTGCATCTGAATTGTTCAAAGTGTATGTTTAAGACATTTTATCGTACTACACCTTATCTTGTCAGTTATACAATCGACAATACCCCTTTGCAACGTATACTAACAGTTAAGGATCTAGGCGTTCTTTTTGATTCTAAACTCTGTTTCAATCTTCACATAGATACCATCGTTAATGAGGCAAAAGGTGTACTTGGATTCATTAAACGATGGTCTAAAGAGTTTAACGATCCTTTTATAACGAAACTTCTGTACATCTCTCTTGTTCGCCCTATCCTTGAATACTGCTCTTGCATCTGGTCTCCGCAGTATAACAATAGCCAGGATCGTATTGAATCTGTTCAGAAGCAATTTCTGCTTTTTGCCTTACGAGGTTTAAATTGGGACCCTAATCTTCGTTTGCCATCCTACTCCAGCAGGCTGCTTCTTCTTAACCTTCCGTCATTAACCAACCGTAGGACAATTCTTGGTGTTGTCCTTCTACATAAGTTGATTATTGGCGATATAGATTCTCCTTTTCTGCTAGGGCGTCTTCAATTCTCTGTTCCGTCTAGACCAACCAGAAATTACCGCCCCTTATTCCTGTCTACGTGCACAACAGACTACGCTATGCACAATCCTTTTCGCGTGCTATGTAAAAATTATAATAGTTTACATCACGTTTTCTCTATAGAACTTTCTCTACCCCTAATAAAATCGTTGCTTTCAGGATACCTTCGGGAAGTCACTGACCATTCCCAGCTATGAGCAGGGGCATAGCTTGCCGGACAGGCTGTAAATTTTCCCCCACCGGGTCGGTGATTTCCCATTACTTTTCTCTCTGTCCTATCTACTTAACACTCTATACATCTAGCTTAAATTTCTTTACTTTCTTAACAATCTTCTTACTTTCCTTTTTCTTATTTATTGTATTTTATTAATTAATATAGCAAACTAAGATTATCTTTAATTTTACTTAAGAACACTATTTTCCTACTTACTCCCTTCTGCTTAGATGTAGGCTCTAATAGCGTCACTGACAAATTTAGCTGTGAAAAGGGGCACAGCTGGCCGGACTGGCAACTAAAACACCTCCATCGGTCGGTGATGCTATTTAGAGAACTGTGTTATCTAACTAGGCTTTTAGCATTCCATTATGTATTGTATGTATAATGAGGAAGACACTCGTTTTGTCGACCATTAATAAATAAATAAATAAATAAATAAAAACCAAACCAAACAAAAAAAAACTTTTGTATTTTATAAATAATTGATCGTTTTACTTAACAAAATTTATTTGGTTTAATTCCGAGTGCTCGCTATGAAGATATTATGTTTTAAGTCTAAAAAAGAAGTCAAACCTATTCAGTTGAGTCTTCTCTCTTTGTCTTCTCTCTTGTTCCTATGGCATTTTTTCCTTCTTTCTTTTTTGTTTTGAACATTCATTTGCTTACTCATAATATGACAAAAAAATGTAACGGGTTCTATGCAACGGTAAATCAGAATTTTGCTTTCATCGTGAAATTCGCCAAATGTGTGGTCTATTTTTGGCTCATCTGATTAGGTTTGACAACTTTGACTTCACTTTTTGATTGACTGCGTGATTGAAAACATATAATTTCTTTGGTCTACTTAAATTTAAAGTAATTGCTACCATTTTTTTTTAATATGGGTCGGGGAAAATCTTTAACCGATTTTGAAAAAGGTCAAATTAAAGGCTATATTGAATCTGGCCTAAATCATAATGAAATAGCAAAGAAGATTGGTCGAAGCCAAAACGTGGTAAGCAATTTTCTTCGTAATGAAGCCGATTACGGGGAAAAAAATGAAAGGAGGAAAAAAATCTGCTACAACGGCATCAGAGAGGCGACTAATCCTTCGAACTGCTTCGAATTCCCACCTCTCTGCCAGTAAAATCAGGGATGAATGCGGTGTAAATGCTAGTTTGGCAACGGTAAAACGAGTTATTCGGAGTGCTAAACACTTAAAGAGATTAAAAATAAAAAAAAAACCTCCTCTCAATGATGCACGGAAGGAAGCGCGACTTCGATTTGAGCGGGATCACATGACATGGAACAAGGAGGGGAAGGCTGTGGTCTTCTCCGACGAAAAAATGTTCAATCTCGACGGACCGGATGGCTACAACTATTATTTTCACGATATGCGAAAAGAGGAATGCTTTTTGAGTCGTCATCACTCCTGTACAGGAGGCGTAATGTTATGGGGAGCCATATCGTTTTATGGAACTTGCGAGCTGCAGTTTGTTTCCTCAAAGATGAATGCAAATGTCTACAAGACTGTGCTCCCAAAGGCTTTTCCCCAGTTTTCCGAAATTTGTGGACCTATTCAATGGACGTACCAACAAGACAACGCCCCCATCCATACAGCCCGGGTTACAAAACAGTGGATTAAGGACCAGAATGTCAACTTGCTCGAGTGGCCGCCATACTCCCCAGACATAAATATTATCGAGAACATTTGGGGACTTTTATCCAGGAGAGTGTATGAAGGGGGAAGACAATTTCAGGACTCGGCGACCCTGGTTGAAGCGATTAAAAAAGCCTGGTCAACTATTTCACTGAGTGAAATTGAAAAATATTACGATTCCATATCAACTCGCATGTTTGAAATAATTAAGAATATGGGTGGTCATACCAAATATTAAATAATGCAGAAATAGTGTCTTTTATTATTTAAGTTACCAAGTGCCATGAAATATTGCTGTGACTTATTTTTATACCCTTGCAGAGGGTATTATAATTTTGTCGTGAAATGTGTAACGCATAGAAGGAGACATCTCCGACCCCATAAAGTATATATATTCTTGATCAGCATCAACAGCCGAGTCGATATAGCCATGTCCGTCTGTCCGTCTGTCTGTTTCTATGCGAACTAGTCCCTCAGTTTTAAAGCTATCTTAATGAAACTTTGCAGAAGTCCCTATTTCTGTTGCACGCAGCACATATGTCCAAACCAGCTGGATCGGACCACTATATCATATAGCTGCCATAGGAACGATCGGTCGAAAATTAAGTTTTTGTATGAAAAAACCTTTTGTTTATCAAGATATCTTGACCAAACTCGACATTTATTAGTTTTACTATGCTCCACATATATATGCAAAATTCTATTAAGATCGGACCACTATATCATATAGCCGCCATAGGAACGATCGGTCGAAAATTAAGTTTTTGTATGAAAAAACATTTTGTTTGTCAAGATATCTTGACCAAACTCGGCATTTATTAGTTTTACTAAGCTCCTCATATATATGCAAAATCCTATTAAGATCGGACCACTATATCATATAGCTGCCATAGGAACGATCGGTCGAAAATTAAGTTTTTGTATGAAAAAACATTTTGTTTGTCAAGATATCTTGACCAAACTCGGCATTTATTAGTTTTACTAAGCTCCTCATATATATGCAAAATTCTATTAAGATCGGACCACTATATCATATAGCTGCCATAGGAACGATCGGTCGAAAATTAAGTTTTTGTATGAAAAAACCTTTTGTTTATCAAGATATCTTGACCAAACTCGACATTTATTAGTTTTACTATGCTCCTCATATATATGCAAAATTCTATTAAGATCGGACCACTATGTCATATAGCCGCCATAGGAACGATCGGTCGAAAATTAAGTTTTTGTATGAAAAAACATTTTGTTTGTCAAGATATCTTGACCAAACTCGGCATTTAATAGTTTTACTAAGCTCTTCATATATATGCAAAATCCTATTAAGATCGTACCACTATATCATATAGCTGCCATAGGAACGATCGATCGAAAATTAAGTTTTTGTATGAAAAAACATTTTGTTTTTCAAGATATCTTAACCAAACTCGGCATTTATTAGTTTTACTAAGCTCTTCATATATATGCAAAATCCTATTAAGATCGGACCACTATATCATATAGCTGCCATAGGAACGATCGATCGAAAATTAAGTTTTTTGTATGAAAAAACATTTTGTTTTTCAAGATATCTTAACCAAACTCGGCATTTATTAGTTTTACTATGCTCCTCATATATATGCAAAATCCTATTAAGATCGGACCACTATATCATATTATTAAGTTTTTGTATGGAGAATTTTTTGTTTTTCATGATTTTGCGATTAAACACGGCATTTAAAGATTTCACAATGCTTCCTTCATTTTTGCTAAATCTTATTTACATCGGTTTTTGATTAAAAGCTTTTTTTTTGTTTATCAATATACCTTGACCAAACTCGGCCTTAACCATTTTCTCGGCATTAAAAGGTTGGGTCTGCAAGGGTATTAGATCTTCGGCATGCCGAAGATAGCCCTTCTTTCTCGTTTTTTATAGTTTTGTTGGTCAAACCTATTCACTTGAGCCAAAAATTATGTAGATTGTCAGCGATGTTTTTGAAAATATAAAAAAAAAATATTAAAACCAAACCAAACCAAAAAAAAAAACTTTTGTATTTTATAAATAATTGATCGTTTTACTTAACAAAATTTATTTGGTTTAAATCCGAGTGCTCGTTATGAAGATATTATGTTTTAAGTCTAAAAAGAAGTCAAACCTATTCAGTTGAGTCTTCTCTCTTTGTCTTCTCTCTTGTTCCTATGGCATTTTTTCCTTCTTTCTTTTTTGTTTTGAACATTCATTTGTTTACTCATAATATGACAAAAAAATGTAACGGGTTCTATGCAACGGTAAATCAGAATTTTGATTTCATCGTGAAATTCGCCAAATGTGTGGTCTATTTTTGGCTCATGTGACTAGGTTTGACAACTTTGACTTAAATTTTTTGATTGACTGCGTGATTGAAAACATATAATTTCTTTGGTCTACTTAAATTTAAAGTAATTGCTACCATTTTTTTTAATATGGGTCGGGGAAAATCTTTAACCGATTTTGAAAAAGGTCAAATTAAAGGCTATATTGAATCTGGCCTAAAACATAATGAAATAGCAAAGAAGATTGGTCGAAGCCAAAACGTGGTAAGCAATTTTCTTCGTAATGAAGCCGATTACGGGGGGAAAAAATGAAAGGAGGAAAAAAATCTGCTACAACGGCATCAGAGAGTGGCCGCCATACTCCCCAGACATAAATATTATCGAGAACATTTGGGGACTTTTATCCAGGAGAGTGTATGAAGTGGGAAGACAATTTCAGGACTCGGCGACCCTGGTTGAAGCGATTAAAAAGCCTGGTCAACTATTTCACTGAGTGAAATTGAAAAATATTACGATTCCATATCAACTCGAATGTTTGAAATAATTAAGAATATGGGTGGTCATACCAAATATTAAATAATGCAGAAATAGTGTCTTTTATTATTTAAGTTACCAAGTGCCATGAAATATTGCTGTGACTAATTTTTTTTATAGTTTTGTTGGTCAAACCTATTCACTTGAGCCAAAAATTATGTAGATTGTCAGCGATGTTTTTGAAAATATAAAAAAAAAATATAAAACCCAAACCAAACAAAAAACGAGAAGAAGGGCTATCTTCGGCATGCCGAAGATCTAATACCCTTTGCAGACCCAACCTTTTAATGCCGAGAAAATGGTTAAGGCCGAGTTTGGTCAAGGTATATTGATAAACAAAAAAAAAGGCTTTTAATCAAAAACCGATGTAAATAAGATTTAGCAAAAATGAAGGAAGCATAGTGAAATCTTTAAATGCCGTGTTTAATCGCAAAATCATGAAAAACAAAAAATTCTCCATACAAAAACTTAATAATATGATATAGTGGTCCGATCTTAATAGGATTTTGCATATATATGAGGAGCTTAGTAAAACTAATAAATGCCGAGTTTGGTCAAGATATCTTGACAAACAAAATGTTTTTTCATACAAAACTTAATTTTCGACCGATCGTTCCTATGGCGGCTATATGACATAGTAGTCCGATCTTAATAGAATTTTGCATATATATGAGGAGCATAGTAAAACTAATAAATGTCGAGTTTGGTCAAGATATCTTGATAAACAAAAGGTTTTTTCATACAAAAACTTAATTTTCGACCGATCGTTCCTATGGCAGCTATATGATATAGTGGTCCGATCCAGCTGGTTTTGACATATGTGCTGCGTGCAACAGAAATAGGGACTTCTGCAAAGTTTCATTAAGATAGCTTTAAAACTGAGGGACTAGTTCGCATAGAAACAGACAGACGGACAGACGGACATGGCTATATCGACTCGGCTGTTGATGCTGATCAAGAATATATATACTTTATGGGGTCGGAGATGTCTCCTTCTATGCGTTACATTTCACGACAAAATTATAATACCCTCTGCAAGGGTATAACGAGAAAGAAGGGCTATCTTCGGCATGCCGAAGATCTAATACCCTTGCAGACCCAACCTTTTAATGCCGAGAAAATGGTGTTACGGGGCGAAGTGAAAATGTCTATTGTCACTAAGTCCTACTGGGCATCGCAGTTTTCTGTAAGCGGCGCTCACTTCTTACGCTGGAAGTGCACCGTTAGAATTAGTTTGTACATACAGAAGTCGATATCGCGCAGCTGCACAATTTGCCTTTTCGTCGAGGTTCACTTTCGTTTTGTGCTTGCAGCTGAGCAGAAGTGTAAGAGAAGATAAGCGTGCGGAGCACGAATGTAAGTCTCATAAACTTGTTAAATATATGTAGATCATTAAATAATGAAAGATAATAAAGATTTCAGCCAATCGTACGTAGCGAATTGAATCGTGTCGTATCGTACATCGAATCGAATGTTGTTTCTTTTCGACGCTAGAAATCCCTGCCAAATACGCGCCCGGCGCGACTCTCGGCGCCAACATTCTGAAATATTCTCTGCTGCAGAGAGTGTCTGAAATATTCTCTGCTACGGCGGAGATTTCTGCGAAGCAAGCGACTTGCAAAGTCACAACCTGAGTTGCCTATAGAGGCACGTGTTGCCATAACCTCAAAGCGGACTTCACTGTATTGGTGTGTCGAGATGGCTGACGGTGATGAACAAGATGCAAGTGCGAGAAGGACGACAAGTAGTAATCAACCCGGTGGAACTGCAACGCTTGTAACGGCATGGTCAATGGGACAGGCTGACGGATCGCCTGTCCTCGCTGGAGTTCAAGATAAAGTCGCCGGCCTAGAAAAGGGTAGCGGAGCAGCAAACATAGAAATTTATAGCGGCTGTCCGTCTACGTCGTCTGCAGCTACTGGTCCAAGGGAAAGTTCAACACCGACGCAGCAAAGAACTGAGAAAGAAGGAGCATTCTTCAACCCTTTGGGATGCCAGAACGTGATCTGCAAGCAGAAACAGGTTGCGGCTAATTGAGTGTACACCCTAGTTTGCCATATCAAGCAAACACGGCGGTGTTTAACCAGGCTACGGAGCCCAGTACTGCTGCGTACATGGGCCACACAGGTCTGGGAGCGCTTAATAGATCGATAGAGCACCCGCCGCGGCAGAAATTCGATAATGTACATTCTAATGCTGCGACGCCTTGGAACGGACCGCTGACATCTGCGCAAATCAGTGCGCGACACGTAATCAGCAAAGATTTACCAATATTTACTGGCAAACCAGAGGAATGGTTGATCTTTATCAGCAATTATGAGCAATCCACAGAGAGATGTGGATTCAGCAATGAGGAAAATCTCATCCGGCTTCAGAAGTGCCTCAAAAGGGCAAGCCCTGGATGCGGTGCGTGGAAAGCTTATGATACCAGCTACAGTGCCGTATGCTATAGGCACATTGCGAATGCTGTATGGCCGCTCTGAAATAGTACATGCTGCGTTGCAGCAAAAGCTACGAGAGGAGCCAGCAATAAAATCGGACAATTTGAACACTGTTATCCGACTGGCCTTAGCTGTCCAAAACTACTGCGCAACGATAGCGGCCATTGGTATGCACGAATATCTTTACGATCCCGCGCTGTTAAACGAACTTGTTGCTAAGATGCCCAGCAATATGAAATTGGACTGGGGTCGGCATCGAATGTCAAATGATGGTAGTAGTTTGGCCACCTTTGATAACTGGCTGTTTAATGTGGCTATGTGCGCCACTATGGTCACGCCCTACGAGATACCACGGACTGATAACGAAAAGAGGAGCTCCACGAAAACCATTAGAGAGCGAATTTTTGTGCACAACACGGTAGACAACCCTGAGGGTTCGCAGCAACAGCGTTATCAACAGGAACAGGAGAGAGTTTCATGTGCAAAGTGCGCTGGTAACCACCGTCTTTCAGATTGCGGCGACTTTAGAGCCATGGGTACAAAACAGCGGTGGGAACTTGTCAAGGAAAAGCGGCTCTGCTTTTGCTGCTTTATGCGACATCGTGCACAACAGTGTAAAACAAAGAAGAAATGTCACGTGGATGGTTGCGAGTCAACGCACCATGTACTGCTACATACGCCTACCACGAGCGGTAGTAAAGATGAGCACACGGGCCAAGGTAGCAACAAGTCAATGTCAATGGAATCTGCCGTTATGTTTCATGCCAGGTCAGCAAGTAAGACACTGTTTCGATATGTCCCAATCACGCTCTATAGTAAATCAAAAGCGTGCGCGCATATGCATTAGTGGATGAAGGAGCTGAGTGTACGCTAATAGAAAGAGCGCTTGCAGACGAGTTGGAACTAGATGGTCCGGCGACCCAGCTGTGCCTCAAATGGACAGGCGACATAACCAAGAACGAACCTGAGTCTATGTCTGTGGCTGTGAGCATTTCAGCTCCAGAACATAATGCGGTACAGTATGCGTTGAAAAACGTGCGAACTGTAGCGAACTTGGACTTACCAGAGCAAAGTATCGGGCCACAGTTGCTTAAGTCTCGGAAGTATTTATCTATGCTTCCCATCCTGCCGTATAACAACGTAAAGGCTCAGCTTATTATCGGCTTGGACAACATCAGAATAACTGCACCCCTGGAGATACGAGAAGGTAAAAACGACGACGTCATAGCAGCGCGAAGCAGACTAGGATGGGCTGTATATGGCCGCCCTATGGTGGTGAAAGCACCACGCCTCGTCTGCTACATATTTGCCAGTGCAGTGCGACACGTGGGATGGATGAGGCTCTGAAGAGCTATTTTGCCCTGGAGTCACTAGGTGTGAGCGTCTCCTCAAATCCGCTGAGATCCAAAGAGGACGAACGCTCTATGCAGATAATGGAGGCAACAACAACTTATCTGGAAGACGAAAAGCGCTGGCAGACTGGCCTGCTATGGCGGTTTGATCGCATTCATATGCCAGACTCTTACCAGATGGCAGTTAAGCGCCTTAAATGTCTAGAGGCAAAGATATTCAAAGACCCACCACTAAAGGAGTTCATGATGAACACGATGCACGACTATAAACAGAAAGGATATCCGCCGGCTGAAGGATAGTGAGTTAGTAGCTAACACGATGTCGTGGTTTCTTCCTATCTTTACAGTCACCAATCCGAACAAGCTTAAGACACGCTTGGTATGGGATGCAGCCGCCAAAGTTAGTGGCACGTCGCTGAACGATTGTTTGCTTAAAGGTCCAGATACACTAGCATCTTTGATGGGTGTGCTAATACGCTTCAGAGAGCGCCCTATCGGCGTATCCGGCGACATACGGGAAATGTTTCATCAGGTCAAGGTGCGCCGAGAAGACCAAGCGGCTCAGAAGTTTCTCTGGCGTGATGGAGATTCGTCGCGCTCTCCCGAAACGTACGTTATGCAAGTCATGACGTTCGAGCATCCTGTTCGCCAGCCCTAGCAAATTACGTCAAGAATCGCAATGCAGAGCGGTTCGCAGCGGAGCATCCGGATGCCGTAAAAGGCGATTTGCGGAAAACACATTTGTAGACGACTGGCTGCAGTCGGTAGATGCAGAATCCCAAATGATGCAGTTAGCTGAGACTGTAAAAAGGGATTCATGCTAGTGGCGGTTTCGAGATGCGCCACTGGACATCAAATTCAAAGCAAGTTATGCAGGCGCTGGAAGACGACTGTGAGGGCTTGGACAAGCGTATCAGCGCTCAGGATGAAGCGCAAGAAAAGGTCCTGGGCCTGTGGTGGCTACCTGGACAAGATCTGTTGACCTTTGTGGTAAGCCGAACTTGCTTGCAAAAGCATCTAAGGAGCGCCCAACTAAAAGACGCGTTCTAAGCGTGGTCATGTCTATTTCGACCCGCTTGGGCTGCTAGGATTCTTTAATATACGCGCCAAGATCATCCTTCAGAACATATGGCGATCCAACATCGGATGGGATGACGACCTTTACCAAAGAAGACGAAGTGGATTGGCGACACTGGCTAGATCTAGTTTCAAAGTTGAATACCGTCCGTATTCCACGGTGTATGAAGTGGGTGAGCCGAACCCAGACTGTACAGATGCACACATTCGTGGACGCCAGTATTAATGCTTATGCAGCAGTTGTATATTTGCGGGCTGAACATGATGGCCAAGTACATTGCAGTTTAGCCGCCTCAAAAACGAGAGTAGCACCCTTGAAGCCCGTGTCTATACCTCGTATGGAACTAATGGCCGCAGTCTTAGGTCTGAGATGGTTAAATGTATCCAAAATGAAACGTCGGTACGCATACATAGAACATTTTGGACGGATTCAAAGGACGTGCTCTACTGGATCCAGTCCGATGCTCGAAAGTTCCAACAATTCGTAGCGCTTCGCATCGGAGATTTTAGAAGATTCAGATGTGGACAGCTGGCGCTGGGTCCCATCAGCTCAAAACGTGGCAGACGATGGCACAAATGGACCAAAACGCCCGAAATTCACGGCTCGACCAGGTGGTTCAATGGACCACCATTTTTGTATCTAGAAGAATCGCAGTGGCCACGCACAGAAAAGGGCTCGGCAATAAACATGTTATACCATGCTGAAGAACAAGCCAATCACACGTCCCCTTGGAGATGTATCCCTGCCGGATCTGCAGCACTTCAGCAAGCTGGAGAAATTGAGAGCCGCACAGCTATGCGTACTGCATTTCCTACGGATTGTTACTAAGAAGACCAATTTGGACGGGCGATTAGAGCTGCAGAAGATGCTGCTCCTTAAACGCAGCAAAGAAATGGATAGCGATTTTTATTCGAATATGCCAAGAAGAGGAGTTTTATAGTGAGATTACCTCCCTAAAGTCCGGTCGCCGCCTAACCGATCGCAAAAAGCCTGCTCTTCAAGCTCTCTCCTTATATAGATGACTCGGGCATTCTACGTATTAAGGGACGGATAGACAATATAGAAGGAGTTGAAGTCTGCGTAAAACGCCCGATAATTCTGCCAAGACGACATCGATTGACGTATCTGCTTGTTGAGTTTATCACCGCAAATATCATCACCTGCACAACGAAATCGTCGTAAACGAACTGCGTCAGCAGTACTGGGTCTGTAGCTTGCGAGCCTTGGTGAAAGAAGTCTCCAGTGCCTTGCCCAGCGTGCCGTCGACGCGCCCGCCCAGCCACCAGAGATGAGCGACCTGCCAATCGAACGACTATCGCCCTATACTCCACCGTTTACATATACCGGAGTGGATTACTTTGGACCCTACGACATTGTCGTTGGACGGCGTCGTGAGAAGCGCTGGGGTGTGCTGTTCACATGCCTCACGGTTACGCGCCGTTCACCTAGATATAGCTACGTCGCTCTCGATTGACTCATACCTATGCGTTCTGAAGTCGTTCGTGGCCAGGCCGCGGCTGTCCCCGCCGCATGCTGTCGGACAATGGCACAAATTTCAGAGGCGCTAGCAGAATATTAAAAGATGAAATTGAACGTATATCGCCGGCGCTGATCGAGCGACAATACCCGGAACTTGAGTTTACCTTATTCCACCTAGGATCACCCCACATGGGAGGATCGTGGGAACGAATGGTGCGTTCCACAAAGTCAATACTGTCGGAGATCCTGCCGCACTCTGGGCTACGAGAGGAGGTGCTACGAGCAGCATTGGCAGACGTAGAAAGCATGCTTAACTCAGCTCACTTATGTCCCTTGGAAACTTCTGAGTCCGAAGCCCTGACTCGAACCATTTTTCTTATAGGTCACTCATGGATTGCGTGAGAGAGGCTCACGGGACCAGGACGGAGCCTAGCTTGGCACGAGGCTTCCGAGTCGCCAGCCAATTGGCTGACCAATTTTGGAAGAGATGGTTGAGCGAGTATCTGCCCACACTCACCAGACGTACTAAGTGGTTCCAACCGCCAATCGAACCAATATCAGTTGATGACATCGTCATAATAGTGGACGATGGTGCCAAACGAAACTGTTGACAAGAGGAGTGGTAGTCGACGTGCACCGTTAGAAAGACGGCCAGGTCAGCGCCGTGGTGCGAACCGCCGATGGAATTATTACTCGCCCCGCCGTCAAGCTAGCTGCTTGACATTAAAATTGGTAACACACTGCACGGACGTTCGTGCATTACAGGGTGGGGGGAATGTTACGGGGCGAAGTGAAAATGTCTATTGTCACTAAGTCCTACTGGGCATCGCATTTTTCGTAAGCGGCGCTCACTTCTTACGCTGGAAGTGCACCGTTAGAATTAGTTTGTACATACAGAAGTCGATATCGCGCAGCTGCACAATTTGCCTTTTCGTCGAGGTTCACTTTCGTTTTGTGCTTGCAGCTGAGCAGAAGTGTAAGAGAGAAGATAAGCGCGTGCGGAGCACGAATGTAAGTCTCATAAACTTGTTAAATATATGTAGATCATTAAATAATGAAAGATAATAAAGATTTCAGCCAATCGTACGTAGCGAATTGAATCGTGTCGTATCGTACATCGAATCGAATGTTGTTTCTTTTCGA
>JAEIGF010000093.1:0-43138 GCA_018903485.1 Drosophila littoralis
ACAAGCGGTCGAAAATTAAGTTGTTGCATGAAAAAAACTTTGTTTATTAAGATATCTTGACCATACTATGCAAAATCCTATTAAGATCGGACCACTATATCATATAGCTGCCATAGGAACGAGCGGCCGAAAATTAAGTTGTTGCTGGAAAAAAAACTTTGTTTATTAAGATATCTTGACCAAACTCATCGTTTATTAGTTTTACTATGCTCCTCATATATGTGCTAAATCCTATTAAGATCGGACCAATATATCATATAGCTGCCATAAGATCGAGCGGTCAAAACTTAAGTTGTTGTATGAAAAAAAATTATTTTTATTTCGATATTGTGACCAAACTTGGCATTTATTAGTTTTACTATGCTCCTCATATATATGCAAAATCCTATTAAGATCGGACCACTATATAATAAAGCTGCCGTAGGAACGAGCGGTCAAAAACTAAGTTTTTGTATGAAAAAAAATATTGTCTATCAAGATATCGTGACCAAACTTGGCATTTATTAGTTTTACTATGCTCCTCATATATATGCAAAATCCTATTAAGATAGGACCACTATATCATATAGCTGCCATAGGAACGAGCGGTCAAAAATTAAGTTGTTGTATGAACAAAATTTTGTCTATCAAGATATATTGCCCAAACCTGGTATTTATTAGTTTTACTATGCTCCTCATGCATATGCAAAATCAATTAAGATCGGACCACTATATCATATAGCTGCCATAGGAACAAGCGGTCGAAAATTAAGTTGTTGCATGAAAAAAATGTTGTTTATGAAGATATCTTGACCAAACTTGGCAGTTATAAGTTTTACTATGCACCTCATATATAGGCAAAATCCTAATAAGATCGGACCACTATATCATATAGCTGCCATTGGACCGAGCGTCGAAAATTAAGTTGTTGCATGAAAAAAATGTTGCTTATCAAGATATCTTGACCAAACTTGGCAGTTATTAGTTTTACTATGCACCTCATATATAGGCAAAATCCTAATAAGATCGGACCACTATATCATATAGCTGCCATTGGACCGACCGGTCGAGATATATTGACCAAACTCGGCATTTTTTAGTTTTACTATGCTCCTCATATATATGCGAAATCCTGTTAAGATCTGACCACTGTATAATATATCTGCCATAGGATCGATAGGTCGAAAAATAAGTTGTTGTACGAAGGACAACGTTTTTTATCAAGATATCTTGACCAAACTTGGTGTTTATTAGTTTTACTATGCTCCTCATATATATGCGAAATCCTATTAAGATCGGACCACTATATAATAAAGCTGCCGTAGGAACGATCGGTCCTAAGTTAAGTTATATTGACCAAACTCGGCATTTTTTAGTTTTACTATGCTCCTCATATATATGCAAAATCCTGTTAAGATCTGCACACTATATAATATATTTGCTATAGGATCCATAGGTCGAAAAATAAGTTGTTGTACGAAAAACAACGTTTTTATCAAGATATCTTGACCAAACTTGGTGTTTATTAGTTTTACTATGCTCCTCATATATATGCGAAATCCTATTAATATCGGACCACTATATCATATAGCTGCCATCGGAACGATCAGTCTAAAACTAAGTTGTTGTACGAAAAAAAACTTTGTTTATCAAGATATCTTGACCAAACTCGGCGTTTATTAGTTTTACTATGCTCCTCATATATATGCAAAATCCTATTAATGTCGGACCCCTATATCATACAACTGCCATAGGAACGAGCGGTCGAAAATTAAGTTGTATGAAAAAAATGTTGTTTATCAAGATATCTTGACCAAACTTGGCGTTTATTAGTTTTACTATGTTCCTCATATATATGCGAAATCCTATTATGATCGGACCACTATGTCATATAGCTGCCGTAGGAACGATCGGTCCAAAATTAAGTTGTATGAAAAAAATGTTGTTTATTTTTAACGCGAATCCCGATGCAACGTACTGCATCCTACCTCCCGCCCAACCGACCGAGGGGCGCAGTCGTGTAACGTACGACACGAAATAAAAAGTAAATATGAAAAAATATTAAAAAAAAAAATCGATACAAGCTACGAGTATGTGTACAAATACAATTACAAATAAAAAATAGGACTATCTACTTGCTAAATAGTTTAGAATAGAAGACTTTATACGAGGAAGAGAAGCTTCCGAGCAGAATACTCTGTAATGCTTGTTGTAGTCATCACAGAGAACCCTGAACGGTTCATGCAAGGCAAAATTAGTGGAGCAAAATTGAAGCGATAAAGGTACAAAATTACGTGTTAGTCTAGTAGGGATAGAGAAATTTAATTGGCTAGTCAACACAGAAGAGTCGATTTCACCAGTAATTAATTTATGAATAAATAGTACACCCAGCATGGTTCTACGATTAATTAAAGAAGGAAGGTTAATCATCAGAAGTCTACTGGAGTATGACGGTAACCGCACACGAGGATCCCAATTTAAACCTCTGAGGGCAAACAACAAGAATTGTTTCTGAACGGATTCAATTCTGTCCTGATGGGTAGCATATTGTGGTGACCAGATACATGAGGCATACTCAAGAATAGGTCGTACCAAGGATATATAAAGTGTTTTTGTCGTGTACGGATCGTCAAACTCCTTCGACCATCGCTTGATGAAACCCATAACTATTCTGGCCTTATTGACTACGGTATTAACATGAGAGTCGAATTTAAGTTTATGATCAAGGATGACACCTAGATCATTAACTTCATTAGAAGTACTATTAACACGCTCGAGCGGTATGCTATCAAGGATGTAAGAAACCAATTGAGGAGGGCTTCTATAGAAGGTCATTACCTTACATTTAGAGCAGTTTAAGTTTAACAGGTTGGCTAGGCACCAAGCCTGAAACGCATCAATGTCCGCTTGTAAGAGATAACATGATGCCATATCCTTATATGAAAGGCATAATTTTACATCATCAGCATACATTAATACTGAGAGTGAGACAGTATCGAGGGAAGGTCATTGATGAAAAGAGTAAAGAGTAGCGGGCCAAGATGACTACCTTGAGGAACACCGGAAGTCACCAGAATACGTATAGAAAATGAGTTTCTGAAAAGAACCTTTTGGGTTCTGTCACACAAATACTCTGAAATCCAGTTCAAAAGATTGACTGGGAAGCCGAGAAGACTTAATTTATGAAGCAGCAAGGAATGGTTGACAGAGTCGAAAGCCTTACTGAAATCAGTATAGATGACGTCAGTCTGCTTACTTTTTTTAAACCCATCAATTACAAACGAAGTAAACTCAAGAAGGTTAGTGGTTGTAGATCTGCGCTTCACGAACCCATGCTGGGAAGGTGAAATAATAGAACTACATAAATGCTGCAGTTGAGATGTTATAATTCTCTCAAAAGCTTTAGGTATGGCGGATAATTTGGAAATACCTCTATAGTTTTCGACATCGGACTTACTCCCTTTCTTATGGAGAGGGATAATATATGATTCCTTCCAAATGGTCGGAAAAGATAAAGTGTTAACGGACAATTCAAAAAGTTTTAAAACAGGTTTACATAATGCTGCAGCGCAGTATCTAAGCACGCAGGCAGGAACACCATCAGGGCCCGGTGAGTAAACCGGCTTGATAGTGTTAAGGTCGCTAAGAAGCGAACTTTCGGTAATAATGGGATTAAAGATGCAGTTTGACCTCTGTAACTGATAAGGATAAGGCTGATTTTTATTATACCTAGAGGAGGAGTAGGTAGTTTGAAAAAGTTTGCGAACAGATCGGCTATGCCTGGATCAGTGTTCGCGCTCTCATCTGCAAACTTAACCGAAGAAGGCAAAGTAGATGTCTTTCGTTTAGAATTGACAAAGTTAAAAAATTGCTTAGGATTATGTGAAAATTGAAGGCGACAACGCCGAAGGTAATTCTTATAGCAGATGGAATTTTGGGTTGAAAAATTTGATCGGGCAACTGCATAGCGGGAGAAATCAGAGTGATTTCCCGATTTCTTAAACTTTTTATAACACCTCGACTTCACGTTTTTTAACCTCATCAGTTCATTTGAGAACCAGGAGGCCTATCAGGCCTCGCTGGGTGATCAAGAGGAACGCAAACATCAAAAATCGAGTACAAGGTGTCAATAAAAAGTTTCAAGGCAACATCAATGTCTGCACAATTGTACAGTTGGGACCAGTCGACTTGCAGAATAAGATCATTTAGCTTATGAAAATCAGCCTTTCGGAAACAACGCATACGTTCAGCTAATTCCGATTCCTTGATAGGGACTCGGGCTGGTAAATCAATGACCATTTCCAGAGTTGGATGAAAAGGGTCTTCAGGAAGTGTAAGCGGATTGATCCTGTGCACAACACTATTGAACGAATCCAACACAAAAATTAGATCAAGAGATCTGTTTCTTGAATTGCGCACACGATTAACCTGCCGTAAGGACAGTTCATGTAGACCATCAATAAATTCGTTTGACGATAACGGCAACAGAAAGGGGACTTGAGTCTGATGGCGATGACCACTCGACAACAGGAAGATTAAAGTCACCAAGAACTACTAAAAGGTCTCTATCAGAAAGTAGGGAGGAGACAGATTTAATAGCATTAAGATGGGTTTGATAGGTAGACAAATTAGATAGAGGAGGTAAATATGAACATGTAATATAGATAGAAAAAGTACCAAATACAACTCTTACAGCCACCAACTCAATCTCTGAGATGGGAAGATCGATGCGTTCCGACGAAAGAGCAGACTCGACAGCTATAAGTACTCCCCCTCCGATACGGGAAGCTCGATCGCATCTGTAAGTGGTGTATTTGGAGGTAAAAATTGAAGAGTCTGAGATTTCCGGATTCAGCCAGGTCTCAGTAAAAGCGATAATTTGAAAATTAAAAGCAAGAGAGTCTAAATACAGTTTAGCGAGTTTAGATTTAAGACCTCTAACATTCTGGTAGGCAAGCTCGAAAGATGAAATTAGTTTTTTGACGCAGCAACTAAAGTTGATGCGCCATTAGAGATAGGTGGTAATAAAATCGGAGTCCGATTTTTCTTTTTGGCCTTATATTCTTTTACTATTAAGTGCTCCGGCCAAAACTCTTTACAACAAATATCAGTATCAAGATATTGTGACCGAACTTGGCATGTATTAGTTTTACTATGCTCCTCATATATAGGCAAAATCCTATTAAGATCGAACCACTATATTATAAAGCTGCCGTAGGAACGATCAGTCGAAAATTAAGTTGTTGTATGAACAAAATTTTGTCTATCAAGATATATTGCCCAAACCTGGTATTTATTAGTTTTACTATGCTCCTCATGTATATGCAAAATCCAATTAAGATCGGACCACTATATCATATAGCTGCCATAGGAACAAGCGGTCGAAAATTAAGTTGTTGCATGAAAAAAAACTTTGTTTATCAAGATATCTTGACCATACTATGCAAAATCCTATTAAGATCGGACCACTATATCATAAAGCTGCCATAGGAACGAGCGGCCGAAAATTAAGTTGTTGCATGAAAAAAAACTTTGTTTATCAAGATATCTTGACAAAACTCATCGTTTATTAGTTTTACTATGCTCCTCATATATGTGCTAAATCCTATTAAGATCGGACCACTATGTCATATAGCTGCCATTGAACCGTGCGGTCGAAAATTAAGTTGTTGCCTGAAAAGTATGTTGTTTATCAAGATATCTTGACCATACTATGCAAAATCCTATTAAGATCGGACCTCTATATCATATAGCTGCCATTGGAACGAGCGGCCGAAAATTAAGTTGTTGCTTGAAAAAAAACTTTGTTTATCAAGATATCTTGACCAAACTCATCGTTTATTAGTTTTACTATGCTCCTCATATATGTGCTAAATCCTATTAAGATCAGACCACTATATCATATAGCTGCCATAAGATCGAGCGGTCAAAACTTAAGTTGTTGTATGAAAAAATTATTTTTATTTCGATATTGTGACCAAACTTGGCATTTATTAGTTTTACTATGCTCCTCATATATATGCAAAATCCTATTAAGATCGGACCACTATATAATAAAGCTGCCGTAGGAACTAGCGGTCAAAAACTAAGTTTTTGTAAGAAAAAAACTTTGTTTATCAAGATATCGTGACCAAACTTGGCATTTATTAGTTTTACTATGTTCCTCATATATATGCAAAATCCTATTAAGATAGGACCACTTTATCATATAACTGCCATAGGAACGAGCGGTCAAAAATTAAGTTGTTGTATGAATAAAATTTTGTCTATCAAGATATATTGCCCAAACCTGGTATTTATTAGTTTTACTATGCTCCTCATGCATATGCAAAATCCAATTAAGATCGGACCACTATATCATATAGCTGCCATTGGACCGAGCGGTCGAAAATTAAGTTGTTGCATGAAAAAATTTTTGTTTATCAAGATATCTTGACCAAACTTGGCAGTTATTAGTTTTACTATGCACCTCATATATAGGCAAAATCCTAATAAGATCGGACCACTATATCATATAGCTGCCATTGGACCGACCGGTCGAGATATATTGACCAAACTCGGCATTTTTTAGTTTTACTATGCTCCTCATATATATGCGAAATCCTGTTAAGATCTGACCACTATATAATATATCTGCCATAGGATCGATAGGTCGAAAAATAAGTTGTTGTACGAAGGACAGCGTTTTTTATCAAGATATCTTGACCAAACTTGGTGTTTATTAGTTTAACTATGCTCCTCATATATATGCGAAATCCTATTAAGATCGGACCACTATATAATAAAGCTGCCGTAGGAACGATCGGTCCTAAGTTAAGTTATATTGACCAAACTCGGCATTTTTTAGTTTTACTATGCTCCTCATATATATGCAAAAATCCTGTTAAGATCTGCACACTATATAATATATTTGCTATAGGATCCATATGTCGAAAAATAAGTTGTTGTACGAAAAACAAAGTTTTTTATCAAGATATCTTGACCAAACTTGGTGTTTATTAGTTTTACTATGCTCCTCATATATATGCGAAATCCTATTAATATCGGACCACTATATCATATAGCTGCCATCGGAACGATCAGTCTAAAACTAAGTTGTTGTACGAAAAAAACGTTGTTTATCAAGATATCTTGACCAAACTCGGCGTTTATTAGTTTTACTATGCTCCTCATATATATGCAAAATCCTATTAATGTCGGACCCCTATATCATACAACTGCCATTGGAACGACCGGTCGAAAATTAAGTTGTATGAAAAAAATGTTGTTTATCAAGATATCTTGACCAAACTTGGCGTATATTAGTTTTACTATGCTCCTCATATATATGCGAAATCCTATTATGATCGGACCACTGTGTCATATAGCTGCCGTAGGAACGATCGGTCCAAAATTAAGGTGTATGAAAAAAAATTATTTTTATTTCGATATTGTGACCAAATTTGGCATTTATTAGTTTTACTATGCTCCTCATATATATGCAAAATCCTATTAAGATCGGACCACTATATCATAAAGCTGCCATAGGAACGAGCGGCCGAAAATTAAGTTGTTGCATGAAAAAAAACTTTGTTTATCAAGATATCTTGACAAAACTCATCGTTTATTAGTTTTACTATGCTCCTCATATATGTGCTAAATCCTATTAAGATCGGACCACTATGTCATATAGCTGCCATTGAACCGTGCGGTCGAAAATTAAGTTGTTGCTCGAAAAGTATGTTGTTTATCAAGATATCTTGACCATACTATGCAAAATCCTATTAAGATCGGACCTCTATATCATATAGCTGCCATTGGAACGAGCGGCCGAAAATTAAGTTGTTGCTTGAAAAAAAACTTTGTTTATCAAGATATCTTGACCAAACTCATCGTTTATTAGTTTTACTATGCTCCTCATATATGTGCTAAATCCTATTAAGATCAGACCACTATATCATATAGCTGCCATAAGATCGAGCGGTCAAAACTTAAGTTGTTGTATGAAAAAAAATTATTTTTATTTCGATATTGTGACCAAACTTGGCATTTATTAGTTTTACTATGCTCCTCATATATATGCAAAATCCTATTAAGATCGGACCACTATATAATAAAGCTGCCGTAGGAACTAGCGGTCAAAAACTAAGTTTTTGTAAGAAAAAAAACTTTGTTTATCAAGATATCGTGACCAAACTTGGCATTTATTAGTTTTACTATGTTCCTCATATATATGCAAAATCCTATTAAGATAGGACCACTTTATCATATAACTGCCATAGGAACGAGCGGTCAAAAATTAAGTTGTTGTATGAATAAAATTTTGTCTATCAAGATATATTGCCCAAACCTGGTATTTATTAGTTTTACTATGCTCCTCATGCATATGCAAAATCCAATTAAGATCGGACCACTATATCATATAGCTGCCATTGGACCGAGCGGTCGAAAATTAAGTTGTTGCATGAAAAAATTTTTGTTTATCAAGATATCTTGACCAAACTTGGCAGTTATTAGTTTTACTATGCACCTCATATATAGGCAAAATCCTAATAAGATCGGACCACTATATCATATAGCTGCCATTGGACCGACCGGTCGAGATATATTGACCAAACTCGGCATTTTTTAGTTTTACTATGCTCCTCATATATATGCAAAATCCTGTTAAGATCTGCACACTATATAATATATTTGCTATAGGATCCATATGTCGAAAAATAAGTTGTTGTACGAAAAACAAAGTTTTTTATCAAGATATCTTGACCAAACTTGGTGTTTATTAGTTTTACTATGCTCCTCATATATATGCGAAATCCTATTAATATCGGACCACTATATCATATAGCTGCCATCGGAACGATCAGTCTAAAACTAAGTTGTTGTACGAAAAAACGTTGTTTATCAAGATATCTTGACCAAACTCGGCGTTTATTAGTTTTACTATGCTCCTCATATATATGCAAAATCCTATTAATGTCGGACCCCTATATCATACAACTGCCATTGGAACGACCGGTCGAAAATTAAGTTGTATGAAAAAAATGTTGTTTATCAAGATATCTTTACCAAACTTGGCGTTTATTAGTTTTACTATGCTCCTCATATATATGCGAAATCCTATTATGATCGGACCACTGTGTCATATAGCTGCCGTAGGAACGATCGGTCCAAAATTAAGGTGTATGAAAAAAAATTATTTTTATTTCGATATTGTGACCAAACTTGGCATTTATTAGTTTTACTATGCTCCTCATATATATGCAAAATCCTATTAAGATCGGACCACTATATAATAAAGCTGCCGTAGGAACGAGCGGTCAAAAAGTAAGTTTTTGTACGAAAAAAAACTTTGTTTATCAAGATATCGTGACCAAACTTGGCATTTATTAGTTTTACTATGCTCCTCATATATATGCAAAATCCTATTAAGATAGGACCACTTTATCATATAGCTGCCATAGGAACGAGCGGTCAAAAATTAAGTTGTTGTATGAACAAAATTTTGTCTATCAAGATAAATTGCCCAAACCTGGTATTTATTAGTTTTACTATGCTCCTCATGCATATGCAAAATCCAATTAAGATCGGACCACCATATCAGATAGCTGCCATTGGACCGAGCGGTCGAAAATTAAGTTGTTGCATGAAAAAAATTTTGTTTATCAAGATATCTTGACCAAACTCGGCGTTTATTAGTTTTACTATGCTCCTCATATATATGCAAAATCCTATTAATATCGGACCCCTATATCATACAACTGCCATTGGAACGAGCGGTCGAAAATTAAGTTGTATGAAAAAAATGTGGTTTATCAAGATATCTTGACCAAACTTGGCGTTTATTAGTTTTACTATGTTCCTCATATATATGCGAAATCCTATTATGATCGGACCACTATGTCATATAGCTGCCGTAGGAACGATCGGTCCAAAATTAAGTTGTATGAAAAAAATGGTGTCTATCAAGATATATTGACCAAACTCGGAATTATGTAGTTTTACTATGCTCCTCATATATATGCGAAATCCTGTTAAGATCTGACCACTATATTATATATCTGCCATAGGATCGATAGGTCGAAAAATAAGTTGTTGTACGAAGGACAACGTTTTTTATCAAGATACCTTGACCAAACATGGTGTTCATTAGTTTTACTATGCTCCTCATATATATGCGAAATCCTATTAAGATCGGACCACTATATAATAAAGCTGCCGTAGGAACGATCGGTCCTAAGTTAAGTTATATTGACCAAACTCGGCATTTTTTAGTTTTACTATGCTCCTCATATATATGCAAAATCTTGTTAAGATCTGACCACTATATAAAATATCTGCTATAGGATCCATGGGTCGAAAAATAAGTTGTTGTACGAAAAACAACGTTTTTTATCAAGATATCTTGACCAAATTTGGTGTTTATTAGTTTTACTATGTTCCTCATATATATGCTAAATCCTATTAAGATCGGACCACTATATCATATAGCTGCCATAAGATCGAGCGGTCGAAACTTAAGTTGTTGTATGAAAAAAAATTATTTTTTTTACGATATTGTGACCAAACTTGGCATTTATTAGTTTTACTATGCTCCTCATATATATGCTAAATCCTATTATGATCGGACCACTATGTCATATAGCTGCCGTAGGAACGATCGGTCCAAAATTAAGTTGTATGAAAAAAATGTTGTTTATCAAGATATTGTGACCGAACTTGGCATGTATTAGTTTTACTATGCTCCTCATATATAGGGAAAATCCTACTAAGATCGAACCACTATATTATAAAGCTGCCGTAGGAACGATCAGTCGAAAATCAAGTTGTTGTATGAACAAAATTTTGTCTATCAAGATATATTGCCCAAACCTGGTATTTATTAGTTTTACTATGCTCCTCATGCATATGCAAAATCCAATTAAGATCGGACCACTATATCATATAGCTGCCATAGGAACAAGCGGTCGAAAATTAAGTTGTTGCATGAAAAAAAATGTTGTTTATCAAGATATCTTGACCAAACTTGGCAGTTATAAGTTTTACTATGCACCTCATATATAGGCAAAATCCTAATAAGATCGGACCACTATATCATATAGCTGCCATTGGACCGAGCGTCGAAAATTAAGTTGTTGTACGAAAAAAAACGTTGTTTATCAAGATATCTTGACCAAACTTGGTATTTATTAGTTTTACTATGCTCCTCATGTATATGCAAAATCCTATTATGATCGGACCACTATATTATATAGCTGCCATCGGAACGATCAGTCTAAAACTAAGTTGTTGTACGAAAAAAAACTTTGTTTATCAAGATATCTTGACCAACCTCGGCGTTTCTTAGTTTTACTATGCTCCTCATATATATGCAAAATCCTATTAATGTCGGACCCCTATATCATACATCTGCTATAGGAACGAGCGGTCGAAAACTAAGTTTTTGTATGAAAAAACATTTTGTTTTTCAAGATATCTTGACCAAACTTGGCAGTTATTAGTTTTACTTTGCTCCTCATATATATGCGAAATGCTATTAAGATCGGACCACTATATCATATAGCTGCAATAGGAACGAGCGGTCGAAAATTAACTTGTTGTATGAAAAAAATATTGTTTATCAAGATATCTTAACCAAACTTGGTAATTATTAGTTTTACTATGCTCCTAATATATAGGCAAAATCCTATTAAGATCGGACCACCATATCATATAGCTTCCATAGGAACGAGCAGTCGAAAATTAATTTGTTGTATGAAAAAAATAGTTTGTGTATCAAGATATCGTGACCAAACTTGGCAGTTATTAGTTTTACTATGTTCCTCATATATATGCGAAATCCGATTATGATCGGACCACTATGTCATATAGCTGCCGTAGGAACGATCGGTCCAAAATTAAGTTGTATGAAAAAAATGTTGTTTATCAAGATATTGTGACCGAACTTGGCATGTATTAGTTTTACTATGCTCCTCATATATAGGGAAAATCCTACTAAGATCGAACCACTATATTATAAAGCTGCCGTAGGAACGATCAGTCGAAAATCAAGTTGTTGTATGAACAAAATTTTGTCTATCAAGATATATTGCCCAAACTTGGTATTTATTAGTTTTACTATGCTCCTCATATATATGCGAAATGCTATTAAGATGGGACCACTATATCATATAGCTGCCATAGGAACGAGCGGTCGAAAATTAAGTTGTTGTGTCGAAAAAAATGTTGTTTAGCAAGATTTCTTGACCAAACTTGGCAGTTATAAGTTTTACTATGCTCCTCATATATAGGCAAAATCCTATTAATATCGGACCACTATATCATATAGTCTAAAATTAAGTTGTTGCATGAAAAAAATGTTGTTTATCAAGATATCTTGACCAAACTTGGTAGTTATTAGTTTTACTATGCTCCTCATATATAGGCAAAATCCTATTAATATCGGACCACTATATCATATAGTCTAAAACTAAGTTGTTGCTTGAAAAAAAACTTTGTTTATCAAGATATCTTGACCAAACTTGGCGTTTATTTGTTTTACTATGCTCCTCATGTATATGCAAAATCCTATTAATATCGGACCGCTATATCATATAGCTGCCATTCGAACGAGTTGTCGAAAATTAAGTTGTTGTATGAAAAAAATTATTTTTATTTCGATATTGTGACCAAACTTGGCATTTATTAGTTTTACTATGCTCCTCATATATATGCAAAATCCTATTAAGATCGGACCACTATATAATAAAGCTGCCGTAGGAACGAGCGGTCAAAAACTAAGTTTTTGTATGAAAAAAAAACGTTGTCTATCAAGATATCGTGATCAAACTTGGCATTTATTAGTTTTACTATGCTCCTCATATATATGCAAAATCCTATTAAGATCGGACCACTATGTCATATAGCTGCCATTGGACCGTGCGGTCGAAAATTAAGTTGTTGCATGAAAAGTATGTTGTTTATCAAGATATCTTGACCATACTATGCAAAATCCTATTAAGATCGGACCTCTATATCATATAGCTGCCATTGGAACGAGCGGCCGAAAATTAAGTTGTTGCTTGAATAAAAACTTTGTTTATCAAGATATCTTGACCAAACTCATCGTTTATTAGTTTTACTATGCTCCTCATATGTGTGCTAAATCCTATTATGATCGCACCACTATATCATATAGCTGCCATAAGATCGAGCGGTCAAAACTTAAGTTGTTGTATGAAAAAAATTATTTTTATTTCGATATTGTGACCAAACTTGGCATTTATTAGTTTTACTATGCTCCTCATATATATGCAAAATCCTATTAAGATCGGACCACTATATAATAAAGCTGCCGTAGGAACGAGCGGTCAAAAACTAAGTTTTTGTATGAAAAAAAAACTTTGTTTATCAAGATATCGTGACCAAACTCGGCATTTATTAGTTTTACTATGCTCGCCACATATATGCAAAATCCTATTAAGATCGGATCACTATATCATATAGCTGCCATAGGAACGAGCGGTCAAAAATTAAGTTGTTGTATGAACAAAATTTTGTCTATCAAGATATATTGCCCAAACCTGGTATTTATTAGTTTTACTATGCTCCTCATGCATATGCAAAATCCAATTAAGATCGGACCACTATATCATATAGCTGCCATAGGAACGATCGGTCCAAAATTAAGTTGTATGAAAAAAATTGTGTCTATCAAGATATATTGACCAAACTCGGAATTTTTTAGTTTTACTATGCTCCTCATATATATGCGAAATCCTGTTAAGATCTGACCACTATATAATATATCTGCCATAGGATCGATAGGTCGAAAAATAAGTTGTTGTACGAAGGACAACGTTTTTTATCAAGATATCTTGACCAAACATGGTGTTCATTAGTTTTACTACGCTCGTCATATATATGCGAAATCCTATTAAGATCGGACCACTATATAATAAAGCTGCCGTAGGAACGATCGGTCCTAAGTTAAGTTATATTGACCAAACTCGGCATTTTTTAGTTTTACTGTGCTATATCTTGACCAAACTTGGTGTTTATTAGTTTTACTATGCTCCTCATATTAATGCGAAATCCTATTAAGATCGGACCACTATATAATAAAGCTGCCGTAGGAACGATCGGTCCTAAGTTAAGTTATATTGACCAAACTCGGCATTTTTTAGTTTTACTATGCTCCTCATATATATGCAAAATTCTGTTAAGATCTGCACACTATATAATATATTTGCTATAGGATTCATAGGTCGAAAAATAAGTTGTTGTACGATAAACAACGTTTTTTATCAAGATATCTTGACCAAACTTGGTGTTTATTAGTTTTACTATGCTCCTCATATATATGCGAAATCCTACTAATATCGGACCACTATATCATATAGCTGCCATCGGAACGATCAGTCTAAAACTAAATTGTTGTACGAAAAAAAACTTTGTTTATCAAGATATCTTGACCAAACTCGGCGTTTATTAGTTTTACTATGCTCCTCATATATATGCGAAATCCTATTATGATCGGACCACTATGTCATATAGCTGCCGTAGGAACGATCGGTCCAAAATTAAGTTGTATGAAAAAAATTGTGTCTATCAAGATATATTGACCAAACTCGGAATTTTTTTAGTTTTACTATGCTCCTCATATATATGCGAAATCCTGTTAAGATCTGACCACTATATAATATATCTGCCATAGGATCGATAGGTCGAAAAATAAGTTGTTGTACGAAGGACAACGTTTTTTATCAAGATATCTTGACCAAACATGGTGTTCATTAGTTTTACTACGCTCGTCATATATATGCGAAATCCTATTAAGATCGGACCACTATATAATAAAGCTGCCGTAGGAACGATCGGTCCTAAGTTAAGTTATATTGACCAAACTCGGCATTTTTTAGTTTTACTATGCTCCTCATATATATGCAAAATCTTGTTAAGATCTGACCACTATATAAAATATCTGCTATAGGATCCATAGGTCGAAAAATAAGTTGTTGTACGAAAAACAACGTTTCTTATCAAGATATCTTGACCAAATTTGGTGTTTATTAGTTTTACTATGTTCCTCATATATATGATAAATCCTATTAAGATCGGACCACTATATCATATAGCTGCCATAAGATCGAGCGGTCGAAACTTAAGTTGTTGTATGAAAAAAAATTATTTTTTTTACGATATTGTGACCAAACTTGGCATTTATTAGTTTTACTATGCTCCTCATAAAGTTATGCTAAATCCTATTAAAATCGGACCCCTATATCATACAACTGTATGAAAAAAATGTTGTTTATCAAGATATCTTGACCAAACTTGGCAGTTATTAGTTTTACTATGTTCCTCATATATATGCGAAATCCTATTATGATCGGACCACTATGTCATATAGCTGCCGTAGGAACGATCGGTCCAAAATTAAGTTGTATGAAAAAATGTTGTTTATCAAGATATTGTGACCGAACTTGGCATGTATTAGTTTTACTATGCTCCTCATATATAGGCAAAATCCAATTAAGATCGAACCACTATATTATAAAGCTGCCGTAGGAACGATCAGTCGAAAATCAAGTTGTTGTATGAACAAAATTTTGTCTACCAAGATATATTGCCCAAACCTGGTATTTATTAGTTTTACTATCCTCCTCATGTATATGCAAAATCCTATTAAGAGCGGACCACTATATCATATAGCTGCCATAGGAACGAGCGGTCGAAAATTAAGTTCTTATATGGAAAAAATGTTGTTTATCAAGATATCTTGACCATACTATGCAAAATCCTATTAAGAGCGGACCACTATATCATATAGCTGCCATTGGACCGTGCGGTCGAAAATTAAGTTGTTGCATGAAAAGTATGTTGTTTAGCAAGATATCTTGACCATACTATGCAAAATCCTATTAAGATCGGACCTCTATATCATATAGCTGCCATTGGAACGAGCGGCCGAAAATTATGTTGTTGCTTGAAAAAACTTTGTTTATCAAGATATCTTGACCAAACTTGGCAATGTTATTAGTTTTACTATGCTCCCCATATAGGCAAAATCAAACTAATAAGATCGGACCACTATATCATATAGCTGCCATAGGAACAAGCGGTCAAAAATTAAGTTGTTGCATGAAAAAAAATGTTGTTTATCAAGATATCTTGACCAAACTTGGCATTTATTAGTTTTACTATGCTCCTCATATATAGGCAAAATCCTAATAAGATCGGACCACTATATCATATAGCTGCCATTGGACCGAGCGGTCGCAAATTAAGTTGTTGCATGAAAAAAATTTTGTTTATCAAGATATCTTGACCAAACTTGGCAGTTTCTCGCAGTTTCTCTGCCGGGCCGTGGCCTCGTACCACTATGCTAACGGGCCGTGGCCTCGCACCACTATGCTAACGGGCCGTGGCCTCGCACCAACTATACTTCGGGCCTTAGCCACGCACCAACTACACTTCGGGCCTTAGCCACGCACCAACTACACTATCGGGACACCAACCAGTAATACCCGCCCCGGGGGCTACGATCTCATGCCACATGCTCCTGACTGAGGTTAGGTCGAACATCGGTTAAATCCGATGTTAAAGTAACCCGGGTTATCAGAAAACAAAGAATTATCCGGCTTCTTCTTGATAGTTAATAACATAGGCACTTTATTCACTTTTATTACTTATGACTTTATAGCAATCCCTAAGCTAAACCCTGCCGCACTGTTCTCTGGAGCTCTAGCGCTCCGCTGTGCACTCTATGTTTGTCCGCTCACATTCCTTTTTGCACGTCCACTCACCATTAATGTTCAATCCAAAGTGTCGGCTCGCTCGCTAGCGAGCCATGCGCTTGCCTCGGTTGCTCGACTTCGCCGCGAGCTTTCGCAACTTCGCCTCGGAGCTTTCGCTCTTCGCCGCCGAATTGAAGCTGCGCTCTCGAAGGCGGTGTTGAGCAGCCGATCAACAACGCACGGTTGCAGCGGCGGCCGGCGGTTAAATTCAAACTATGAAAAATATCTAATAATACTGCCAATGACTTCTTGCCTTTTTACTTAACTATAATATCGGCGGCTTCTTGCCTTTAACATAATTGTAGTTTCGGCGGCATCTTGCCTCTTATAAATCCGTCACCTTATGCTACTATATTTGATGCTTATAAACTATGAAAAATATCTAATAATACTGCCAATGGCTCCTTGCCATGGCCTTGGCGATCCTTGCCGGGAGTTCACAACTGTGGGGAGGCTAATCCTAGTAGCCGCCTCACACCTTCTTCCGCTTCTTTTAGCTTTCTTCTTTTCCTTCTTCTGTTGTCGTGCCCGGTACTCAGCTATTGTGAGTGGGCGTAGTCCATCGTTGGGGTACACCTCTAAAGCCTCTTGCAGGCTGGGTGCATCCCTTTGCTCAACAGGAGCAGCCTCTTCCAGTCCAACGTTGCTCATTTACTTCCCGCGTTGGTGCAAAAGGCGGACTGCCTCCCACACTTTTGGTATCTGCTCCTGCTGTCCGGGGCCTAAGGGCTCAGGCGGTGCCGGTGCTGGTCATCGCACAGGCTGTCTTCGGTTTACACGTTCGTGTCATCTGTTAAGTTGCTTCGATTGGCCGCCGGATTTTGTGTGCTTTACCACTGTGTTGTGGCGATTGTGGCCGCCGCCGCCGTAGTCGGGTAGCTACAGCAGAGGCTACTGTTAGTAAACTACCGGATGTCGCTCCACATTTGTGGGCAGATGCTGCAGTTGCATCGCGGCACGCGCCAGCGCGCTTGGATCACTTATCAATGCAATTGGCACCTGTGGTGGTGGCTGCTGCTGCTGTTGTTGCTTGCGGCGCTTGGAGCTTTCTTCTTCTATATTTTGTTGCACAAACGGTAAACCACTGTCACGGTCGCCATGTAATGTTAGTGTATATATAACAGTTTTGAAATGATTGCAGTAGCACGTCAGTGCTGGTTGGCTTGGATATTAATAATGATTTTATTCAGTTTTAATAATGTGCGCTTAGCCTATGGATATACATATATACTTATGCTGTTATTCGTTAACAGCTACAAAGAGAGGGAGAGTGAGTAGCCCGCATATGCCTGTAGACGAAGCGTGGGATCTGCTGCGTAAGCATAAACGGTCAGCTAGTGAGGCTAGTGAACCGCGCTGCGTAATACGAGACCGAGGCAATATATAAAGTGGCTCTGGGCTTGTTTACTATATTATTGTTATTGTATGCAACAAAGTGCTGCATACTTTATATTTAAGTACAGGGTATTCTGTACGGGCATATACACACTACATTAGCCTTCCAAAAGGAGGCGGACACCATATTAAATTCCAACAATTATAAAGAGAAAATAAGAACCCTACTGTTAATCACAGAAGAAAGAAAGCAACTAAAGACTCTTTGCTTAGAATTTCCAGAAATTTTGTATGACGAAAGAAATTAACTATCTTCTACTAACAGAGTAAAACACCAAATTCCAACGACAGACGAAAGTAAGGAAGTTAGAAGATAAATAGGCAAACTACTGGACCAAAAGATAATTAGATACAGTCACTCCTCATGAAGTGCACCTGTATGGTTAGTACCCAAGAAAGCAGATGCATCAGGGGAAAGGAAATGGATATTGTTCGGTCCAGCAGCTTTAAATTGAATTAATATTATGTTTGCATAACATTTCAATTACATATTGACCTGCGAGGCAAGCAATGTCACTGTTTTGTTTTGTTTGGCGCTTTTCGCATGTCATAAAATAACTCAATATTAATTGCTGTTAACTTTCCAGCGCTTATTGCTTTGCGCTCATCGGAGTTTCTGTCATTGCGCTCTTTCACCTTTTGCACTTTGTCTTAAGCGGCTAGCGCATCAATGCTAATGCGGCATTTTCATAACAGTCTAAATTTCTCGCTATTAAGTGCTAATAAAAAAGCTTGTTAGCCCAACATTTTGGTGACCCCAACGTGATTTTTCTTTTATTTAACATTATATTGTTGCATACAATTATTTAAATTAATTGTTATTAGTTTCGGCAGCAACTAGAAACCGCTCTTATATACATAATAAACATATGTACAAGCAAGTGTCGTGCGGTAAATTGCAGCAAAGCGGAGTCTGTGTACATAAGCATATATACACATACATACAGACGCCTTGGCTATCTTCATTTTGCTTATGCTTTGATTCGACTAGCTGTTGCGCGCGCTTAAGAGTACAGTGCTGACAATAAGTCAACGGTCAACGAACTTTCGTGTGCACTCTTAATTCGGTTTTTTTTCTTCACTTTTTTCGTTTGCTTCGGTTGCTATGGATGGTTCTAGTGCTGAATCGCTGGCCCAGCCTACAAACAGGGTGTCATTTTTGAAGCGCAAGGGGGGTTTCTTCGTATGAGCGGTTGCAGGCGCTTCAATCTAGCCTCAACCAAACGCCCCTTGCCAATAACGATGAAATTGCATTGTCGGTGCTGCTCAAGCGGATTGAAAAAGTGGAATTTGCATTCGAAGTCGCTCAAAACAAATTGGAAGAACTAGACTTTGACGAAATAGGCAGTGAGTTACGCGAAGCTTTTGATGAGCTTTCAGTAACTTTGGAGACTTCGGTGCGGTTTGAAATCACTAAGCGCAGTAGAGCATTGCCGTCCAGCTCCACATTTGTAAATGAGCCTATTGCTGCTCCGTCAATGACTGGGTCCAGAGCGTTACCGCCCTTACCGCCAATCAAATTGCCAATGTTTTCTGGAGGTTATACGGAGTGGTCAGATTTCTTTTCAATGTTCACAACTTTAATCGAAAATCATCCCGAACTCACAAACATTGAAAAAATGCAGCATTTGCGGCTTTGCTTGAAGGACTCTGCGCTGGATACCATTCGGTCATTGGAAATATCAGAGGCTAATTATTCCATAGCATTAAATTTATTACAAAAACGATTTGATAACCGCCGATTAGTATTTCAGGCGCACATCGTTGAACTGCTGGGGCTGCGCGAATTGTCGGATAAGTTTAATGCCCATATTCGTGCTCTTACCAGTTTGGGTAGCAAGGAGCAAATTGCTGTTTACATCCTTGTTCAGGTGCTACTACAAAAACTGGATCATGCTACGCGGGCGAAGTTGGAAGAGAAGCTGGAGGATCCCGCCTTTGCAAATTTAATTCCATCATGGGCACAAATTGCCACATTTTTGGAGCAACGCTGCAGAACCCTAGAGAGTGTGGATTATGCTATGGCAACCTATACGCCGAGTTCTCAGGTGGGCAAGAACATAAAAACGAACCCCAGTAGGACATCACTCGTTGCTACTAACTCAATGGCTGCTGTTTGCGTATTTTGTAATGGTGAAGAGCATAATATATGGCAATGCCCAATATTTGGCAATTTGTCTCCAGATATGCGTCTCAAGGAAGCAAAGCGATTATCTTTATGCCTCAACTGCCTTAAAAGGGGACATCGTCATCAACGTGCAATTCCGGAACTTGTCGCAAATGTGGCTCCAAACACCATATGCTTCTGCATTTAGACGATTCGATTCCTCACTCTGTCACTCCTACTGCAGCTTCTTCAGCCCCCGTCTCTATCTCTCTTGTTGCCGACAACCTCAGGAGCGATGTTGTGTTCCTGGCCACTGCTATTGTACTAGTTAAAAATCGGTCGGGGTATCTAGTTCCGTGTCATGCTGTATTGGATGGTGGGTCACAGCTACATTTAATTACAGTCCGATTCGCTGAACAGCTTAAGTTGAAGAAGAGTCCATCTTCAACGGCAGTTGCTGGCCTGGGAAACGCTCCTTTCGCTACTGATGGCTGCACTGTGACCGTCAATCTACAATCTCAAAGCCAAGCATCGCCCTCAATGCAACTAATTGGAATGTGCCTGGAAATATTCGCCTCGCTGATCCTTGCTTTTACAAGCCGCAGCGAGTAGACTTATTAATCGGAGCTGGTCTTTTCTACGAGCTAATGTGTGTCGGGCAAATAAAACTGCTACCGGGATTGCCTCTTCTGCAGAAGACACGCTTTGGATGGATAGTTGCAGGTGGCGGTTTCCAGCAAGGCGGTACCTTTCTTTTGGCAAATCGTGTATCGTCTGATGCCCGCACTGAGTCTGATAACCGAACCGATGAGTTAATTCAACGATTTTGGGAAGTAGAAAGTTTTCAGAGCCTGTTGCTAAAGCAACAAGGGAAGAGCTTGACTGCGAGGAGCATTTTATTAAGAATTTCCAAAGGTTGCCAACAGGAGCATATTCCGTGCGACTCCCTCTCAAACTCACTCCGGATCAATTAGGTGAATCTTATCAACAGGCATTTCGCAGATTTATATCGCTTGAGAGAAAGTTGCATCGTCATCCCAACCTTAAATCCCAGTATTGCGCGTTCTATGGCACAAAACCAGCTTCCTTTCTTGCTGTTCGAGCAATGCAGCTATTGGCTGTCGACAAGCAGCATTCATTTCCAATTGGTGCCAAAATTCTTCGACGAGATTTATATGTAGATGACCTTATATCTGGCGGTGCATCGGTCCAAGAGGCGATCGACGTATTAAATCAAACAAAGGGCTTCCTCTCTAAAGGTTGCTTTGAACTCAGAAAATGGTGCTCGAGTCACTCTGCAGTGCTTAAAGGCGTTCCTGACAAGGATAAGGACTCGTTTTTAAAAGTTAGCGATGGAAGCGACATTACCAAAACTTTGGGCCTTGCGTGGGATCCTTCAACTGAGAAATTAATGTTTTCTCTCACGCCTGCCAATCAGACACTTAAACCTTGCAAGAGATCTGTTCTGTCCACTATAGCTCGTTTGTACGATTCACTAGGATTAATTGGACCAGTCATAGTTAGGGCCAAAATCTTTATGCAGCTTCTTTGGAAGGAAAACTTGTATTGGGATGAGAGTCTTCCAACTTCTCTAAATACTGCCTGGCAGGAGCTTTGCCAAAGTTTCAGCAATGTCCAATTATCAACGTTCCCCCGGTTGGTTTGCAATGCAATGTGCGATGTAGAGGTTAACGGTTTCTGTGACGCCAGCATTATTGCGTACGGAGCTTGCATTTATGAGGTTTCAAAGGGACATCATTCGAGTTCACGCCTATTTTGCTCTAAATCACGAGTGGCTCCACTTAAAACTCTTACGATACCAAAACTCGAGCTTTGTGGCGCACTTTTGTTAGCCCAATTGATGCAGGAAGTATCTGAAATGAAATTATTTACCGGTACATTCCATTGCTGGTCAGATTCATCAATATGTCTATCATGAATCGTCGAAGTTCAACGTATTCGTTGCAAATCGGATCGCCACCAACCAGGAGCTCACAGCGGGCTTCCAGTGGCATTATGTTCCAACAGCCAGTAATCCAGCTGACATTCTCTCCAGAGGGACCACTCCCGACGAGCTTATACAGTCAAAACTTTGGTCATGTGGTTCTGAATTTTTGACTGGTCCACAAAGCTGCTGGCCTGCGACTTGTCTTCTTGAAAAACCAATATTGGAGTTACGCAAAAGAGTGTTGCTCATCACAGATCCTGCAGATGATGCCATATTAAGGTGCAAATATGTGAATTCCTTTTCTGCTATTCAACGAGTATTTGCCTATGTGTACAAGTTTATCCATCGTATTCGGCGCCCCGGACTTTTGATCTCCGACATAAGGTTTGGTTCGTTCATACTTCTACGTAACGTTCAAAAGGCTTCTCTTTGGGATGATATAAAGAACCTGCAATCAAAGGGCGTGGTCGCTCGTTCCAGCAAACTCTCATCATTATTGCCCTTTCAGGATGAATTTGGTATTCTTCGAGTTGGTGGGCGCCTTGGAAAGTCAACCCTTCCTTATGAGGCCCGTCATCCCTATTATACTGCCTAGACAACATCCAGTTACCATCGCCATTGTCACTCACTTTCATGAGCGGAATCTCCATGCTGGACCACGAGCTTTGTTGGGAGCAATTCGTCTGCAATATTGGCCGATTGGTGGCCGCATAACAGTTTCCAGCATAGTAAACAAATGCATCAGATGTTTCGGGAACAAGCCCCGCTTGATGGAGCACGTGATGGCTAATCTTCCAAAGGAGCGATTTGTTGAAACTCGAGCGTTTGATATAACTGGTGTGGACTTTTGCGGACCATTCTTCTACAAGCCTGACACTCGAAACAAAGCTCCTATAAAATGCTACATCAGCGTATTTATTTGCTTCGCCACGAAAGCCGTTCATTTGGAGTTGGTCAAGGGCCTATGTGAGTGTGCATTTCTCAATGCTCTAAAGCGCTTTATATGCACTCGTGGCAAGCCACGTCAGATTTGGTCTGACAATGCCACCAACTTTATCGGCGCCAAAAACGAGCTATTGGAGCTAAAAAAATCTCTTCCTCAGTAGCTGTCATCAAGAGGCTGTGCTCCAGTTTTGTTTGGCGGACACAATTCACTGGCGCTTCATTCCACCGCGCTCCCCTCACTTTGGTGGCCTTTGGGAGGCGGCGGTAAAAACTGCAAAGCATCACTTCTATCGGGTTGTGGGATCAACTGTTCTAGGATTCGAAGAGCTTCGTACCCTTGTGTGCCACATAACGGCAGTCATTAATTCTAGACCACTGCTTCCCATTTCAGAAGATCCAGAAGACCTTGATGTTCTCACCCCAGCTTATTTTTTGGTTGGTTTCCCACAATCCACGTTCACAAAACCAGATGTGACACGGCTCAATTTCAATCGTCTGGACAGCTGGCAGCGGAGTGTCCTACATGCACCAAGTCTTTTGGTCTCGCTGGCGAGAAGAATATTTAAATCTTCTGCAACAGCGTTCCAAATGGCGGACTCCCAGACCTGGTGTGGCTTTCAACGACATCGTTCTTGTCAAAGACGAGAACTTACCTCCTTTGAAATGGCCACTAGCTAGAGTGGTTGAATTGGTCAAAGGAACTGATATCGGAACTCTTATCTATCGCTTCGTTAAAATCGCAATTTTTCGCATATTTCGCATAATCAATACGCTCGCTATAAGAATATAAATAAATCAATTGTTTCATGAATCTATAAGAAAAAAGCGGCATTTTCATAACAGTCTAAATTTCTCGCTATTAAGTGCTAATAAAATGCTTGTTAGCCCAACAGATATTAAAGGTAGATTTTAGAAAATTAAACGAAAAGACAATCAAAGATAAGTACCCAATGCCTATAATCAACGACGTTTTAGATAGAATTGGTAAAGGCAAACACTTTTCAATAAAAACGAACGAGAAAGACATCCAAAAGACAACCTTTTCGGCGGAATGTGGACATTTTGATTTCATTAGAATGCCATTTCGGCTTACTGCTTCTTAACGCGCCTGCAACCTTCTAGACGGTAATGGATAGTGTGTAGTTACAAGCCTTTTTGCAACTAATTAATTATCACTGCTTGTGCGCAGCGAAAGTCAAAGAATTATATTTGATTCGAATGTATTTATTTGCCGCACAGGGCACTTATTATAATTTACGAAATGTTATAATGTTTGCTTGGCAGTCAACTCAAAAATAGTTGTGCCTCGCTTGCGATCAAACGAAAAACAAATTATATGCAAAACGAAAGAAATTGAGCTCCGCTCAGAACGATGGGCAGCGAGCGTCAACGCAGCAGGCAAAGGGCCGACTAAAGAAAGTAGGCAGCAGCTTACAAAGAGCAAACATTATTTGCTCTTAAGCTGTTATTATGATTATTGTCTTCTGCTCTTACTGCACGCAGCCGTCGCTGTTATCTCTACCAGTCTCTTGACCAAACAGATAGCTTGTTTGGAGACCTTCTGGGAATACACTGCTTAGTATATATGGATGATATAATAGTATTTTCAAGCTCACTACAAGACCATACACAACACCTTCGGACCGCTTTCCAAAAATTAAGGAAAACAAATTTAAAACTACAAATGAACAAATCCGATTTTCTAAAAAGAAAATGGAATGTCTTGGACAAGTTGTAACATCACATGGTGTTAAACCAAGCCCGTCAAAAATTGGCGCTTTAAAAAATTCTCTTTACCAAAATCCCAAAAAGAAATTAAATCTTTCTTAGGTTTAATGGGTTATTACAAAAAGTTTATAAAAGACTAGCGGGTATAGCCCAGCCTTGCCCGTGGCAGGTATGTTATAAAATCAATGTTCTCAAAAATCGTTGAAAATGATTTTGAAACTGAGCGGACGGTAAACAAACTACTTTTATACAAATAATTTCCTCCATTTGACCACTGTTGTGAGTGGAATTTCCAAAATTGCTGAAACACGTATTCATTATATTCTTATGTAGTGCTTTGAAAATTAGTTTGATGCACATCGGACACAATTTATAGTTCACCAATAAAATCTTTAAAACTCACTTACCACCGAAGAAGTTAAGATTTTGCGAAAAATGTAAAACGCGTCACAAATGATTTTCTATGTAGATCCATTAAAATGAATTTGAGGGCGAAAGGCCACCCACGAAATCTTTGACGCCCAATTCCACCAAGGAGGAATGGATTTTTGAAAAATTTAGAAACACCATTGAAATGAATTTGAACAAAGATCTTTGAAAATGAGTTTGAAGCCGATCGGATGGTTAGCAAAAAACCTGCATACAAACGTTTTTCGCTAATTAACCACTGATGTGGGTGGAATTTCCCAAATCTCTAAAACACGTATTTATTAAGTTCTTTTGTGGAGCTCTGAAAAAAAGTTTGAAGCAAATCGGACAAAACTTAAAACTGCACCAAAAAAATCGTAGGATCGCACTAAACAAATGAAAACTCGTGGTGGCTCATTGATATAATTCGACAACTGGACTTAAGCCTACATTACGCTAAGGCGGCGATAAAGTTTTATTGCGCTCTCGCTCCGCCCTAAGCCTAATTTACACTAGACTTCATGTTTAATTTTCATTTTTTAATTAAATGCGCGGATCTGCGCCAATAGCACTTTTTAGCGTGGATTTTTTGATTGAGAATTCGAAAACCATTTGGTTCATTCGAAACCTGCGCTTTTGAGTATTTGCGACCCTGCAGACTTAATTGTCTCAAGGTTCTTTACGCATGCAGAACTAGTTAGTAAATCATCGACATAATAGTCGTACCTGATAACATCAGTACCTTTAGGGTGTGATGACTCGCTCATTTCACTTAGCTTTGTTAAACATCGTATTGCCAAAAACGGGGCAGGCGCAGTGCCGTAAGTTACAGTGTTTAACCTGAAGGACCTCAAAGAGTCAGATGGGTGGAGAAAGACCACACTACGAGCTGGAAATCTCGAACTGCTTCATGCACCATGGCCTGCCTATACATCTTTTTGGTGTCAGCTGTCAACGCATATTTGTGGAGTCGAAATCGAAGCAGAGTCGAGTACAGCTCCTCGTGAATGGTCGGCAATTTGAGACGATGTCCGACAGGACGCGTTGAAAACAACGTGTAACATCGTCGATGTGCTTTGTGGTCTTAAAACACACTGATGCGGAATGAAGTACTTGGAATCTGATCATCTATTTCAGACATGTGACCTAAAGTTAAATATTCCTCCATGAATTCCAAGTACATGCGCTTAAGCTTGGGATCTCGAGACAAGCGTCATTCAAGCGACAAAAAACTACGCTTAGCAGCCTCGAAGAAGTTACCAAGCTGATTGGGATCTGATTTAAATGGCAGTCTTACTTTAAATCGACCTGACGGCAGTATTTCCAAATTATTTTGAAAGTGGCTCTCACATAACTGCCGTTCAACTTTTCGGACCTTTTTGGCTAAAGGCAACTCTTCCAATGACCAAAATTTCTGCAATGATTTGTCTATCGAGGTATAAGACTCTTCTTGGCAACTCGGATTGACAGCATGAGTTTTCTTATGACTTAACGGGTTGTAACGCCCTGATAAAATCCAGCCAACCTTGTTTAATCTGATCGACAGACAGAGCTCAAAGAACGTCTGGCTTATGAAAATATGGATCAGCCAATTGCAGGTTCTCAGGGATTTTCCAACCGCTGACATTGACCTTATGGTCAGGCTGGTAACCGAAATGGTCTTCAAAATCCACAAATCTAACGAGAATTTACTGCAATTGACTCGCGACTTTACCACTGTATGAATCTTCTTTCTTAATTGAGTATTGCATTAAGCTTCTCTACGCAGCTGCAATCGTTGTGCTAGCTTGTCTGTTGCAAAATTAATTTGTTATACAGAATCGAGTAAAGCTCTACTCAAAACGAATGCATAAAAGGAGCCCTTAGCGAACTCACACCGCTGCTGTACTGATAGCGCGGCATATGCTTAGCAATTCAATATAGAATGGCCTTCGGAACCGCTAAAAGGCGTCCTGACAAGGATAAGGACTCGTTTTTAAAAATTTAGCGATGGAAGCGACATTACCAAAACTCTGGGCCTTGCGTGGGATCCTTCAACTGATAAATTAGACACAATCAGACACTTAAACCTTGCAAGAGATCTGTTCTGTCCACTAGCTCAGATTCACTAGGATTAATTGGACCAGTCATAGTTAGGGCCAAAATCTTTATGCAGCTTCTTTGGAAGGAAAACTTGTATTGGGATGAGAGTCTCCCAACTTCTCTAAATACTGCCTGGCAGGAGCTTTGCCAAACTTTCAGCAATGTTCGATGTCCGGTTTCTGTGACGCCAGCATTATCGTTTCAAAGGGACATCATTCGAGTTCACGCCTATTTTGCTCTAAATCACGAGTGGCTCCCCTCAAAACTCTTACGGTACCAAAACTCGAGATTTGTTGCGCACTTTTGTTAGCCCAATTGATGCTGGTCAGATTCATCAATATGCTTATCATGGATCCGAGATGAATCGTCGAAGTTCAACGTATTCGTTGCAATCGCCACCATCCAGGAGCTCACAGCGGGCTTCCAGTGGCATTACGTTCCAACAGCCAGTAATCCAGCTGACATTCTCTCCAGAAGTGCCACTCCCGACGAGTTTATACAGTCAAAACTTTGGTCATGAGGTCCTACATTTTTGTCTGGTCCACAAAGCTGCTGGCCTGCGAATTGTCTTCTTGAAAAACCAATACTGGAGTTACGCAAAGAGTATTGCTCATCGCAGATCCTGCAGATGATGCCATATTAAGGTGCAAAATGTGAATTCCTTTTCTGCTATTCAACGAGTATTTGCCTATGTGTACAAGTTTATCCATCGTATTCAGCGCCCCGGACTTTTAATCTCCGACATACGTTTTGGATCGTTCATACTTTTACGTAACGTTCAAAAGGCTTCTCTTTGGGATGATATAAAGAACCTGCAATCAAAAGGCGTGGTCGCTCGTTCCAGCAAACTCTCATCATTATTGCCCTTTCAGGATGAATTTGGTATTCTTCGAGTTGGTGGGCGCCTCGAAAAGTCAACCCTTCCTTATGAGGCCCGTCGTCTTATTATACTGCCTAGACAACATCCAGTTACCATCGCCATTGTCACTCACTTTCATGAGCGGAATCTCCATGCTGGACCACGAGCTTTGTTGGGAGCAATTCGTCTGCAATATTGGCCGATTGGTGGCCGCATAACAGTTTCCAGCATAGTAAACAAATGCATTAGATGTTTCGGGAACAAGCCCCGCTTGATGGAGCACGTAATGGCTAATCTTCCAAAGGAGCGATTTGTGGAAACTCGAGCGTTTGAAATAACTGGTGTGGACTTTTGCGGACCATTCTTCTACAAGCCTGACACTCGAAACAAAGCTCCTATTAAATGCTACATCAGCGCATTTATTTGCTTCACCCACGAAAGCCATTAATTTGGAGTTGGTCAAGGACCTATCTACGTGTGCATTTCTCAATGCCACGGGAAGCCACGTCAGATTTGGTCAGACAATGCCACCAACTTTGTCGTCGCCAAAAACGAGCTGTTCGAGCTAAAAAATCTCTTCCTCAGTAGCTGTCATCAAGAGGCTGTGCTCCAGTTTTGTTTGGCGGACACAATTGACTGGCGCTTCATTCCACAGCGCTCCCCTCACGTTGGGAGGCGGCTGCAACAGCGTTCCAAATGGCGGACTCCCAAGCCTGGAGTGGCTCTCAACGACATCGTTCTTGTCAAAGACGAGAACTTACCTCATTTGAAATGGCCACTAGCTAGAGTGGTTGAATGGTCAAAGGAACTGATGACATCACATGCGTTGCAGTTCTCAAGACAGCTAATGGAATCATAAAGCGATCAACTAATAAGCTGTGACCGCTTAACCTTATCGATCCTGTTGAAGCTCAATCGGTCAACGGGGTGAGTATGTTTGGTTCAGCAGCTTAAATTGAATTAGTATTATGTTTGCATAACATTTCAGTTACATCCTGCCCTGCGAGGCAAGCAATGTCACTGTTTTGTTTTGTTTGGCGCTTCTCGCATGTCATAAAATAGCTCAATATTATTTGCTGTTAACCATCAGTGCTTATCGCTTTGCGCTCATCGTAGTTTCTGTTATCGCGCTCTTTCACCTTTTGCACTTTGTCTTAAGCGGCTAGCGCATCAATGCTAGCTACGCCGCAACTCACTCTTGTCTCGTACGTTCGCTATATCGGAATTCTTATCTATCGCTTCGTTAAAAATTCAATTTTTCGAATAATTCGCTATTAAGTGCTAATAAAAAAGCTTGTTAGCCCAACAAGTAGGTAGCTATAAAAGTTTCGATGTAATAAAAACCATGCCAACATACGACAGGATTAAGGGCATTTATTACGAACGTTGAGGGAGATAAGATAAGAGGAGCAGACCAAACGTCAACCGGACTAATGATACTAAGAGCAATCAGAAACAAGATTCAGGGCAAAGCCCATGAAGTACTATATCAGTCGCAAACAAGGTTGAACTGGGATGATATAAGAAGTAAACTTATAACCCACTTTGCGGACAAGAGAACCGAACATAGTCGTATGGCAGATCTCATTTCACTTCAAAGATACAAAGTAGGAATCCCGTACGAAAATAACCGATATACAAAGGGCTCTTCTCAATATCGTAGAAGAAACACAAGTAAGAGGTTCCAGTCGGAGCTCCCGACTAAGAATACCCTGAACCCTCTTATTCCAAGACCAAATGCAGTTCGTTTGAATTAATAAAGACAAATTTAAAAAAAAAGTTGCATTGGCAGGGTCCGAACTCGGAACTGACCGGCATGTTTACTTTCCTTGGCAGCAATCGAACTCGCGGCAGACCTCACCACTCGCCACTTCCTTTGCCTCAACAGCCACACTAATAATTAAGTCTTATTGAGATAAAACAATTAAACAAGCTGTTATAATCGCAATGCTGTTGATATAATTCCCAGCAGACCACAAGAATGTATTTATACAGAAATTCAGGAATTCCAAAAACAAAGCAAAAACCGATCCTAATGAATTTTCTACAGTATATCTTATTGTACAATAGAATATTTGTGTATTCTCAAAAGTAAATTGTATTTAAATTGTGGCTAAAGTGGTTGGCAATACAAGTTGGGTAAATAACTTGATTTATAGCTCTGGGGTGGTAGCGGGGAGGTGGCGATAGGTCTAAAATGAAAGATACTTGACATATATATAATATTCTAGAGGCAAACATATCATGTTTGGTGACTCTAACTCTAATTATTTACTCAATTAGCAGCTCAAAAACAAGGTGTCGATACCAGTTTTATCGATTGCTTGGAAACGGAATAAGTTATCGATTATCGGGAAACAAACTGGATCTGCTCGGAAGCACTAGGAGCACATACATCTAACGGGTTCTGAGGTCCTTGCGTTCATACATACGGACGGACGGACAGACTTAAAGGCGGACAGACAGACAGACATGGCTAGATCGACTCGGCTGTTGATGCTGATCAAGAAGGGGCCGGAGATGCTTCCTTCTGCCTGTTACATACATTTACATTTACAAATCACAATATACCCTTTTTACCCATTTTAAATGGGTTCAGGGTATAATGGTGAATCAAACGGTTATCAAGCCAAGAGAACTTTTCGCAAACAATGTTTGACGACATGGACTAATGCGAAATGGACTACGCGGTTCATTAAAATCAACGAAGTAAGAGGTATTAGACACCCAATCGATATAGTAATAAGCTTACAGGACAAGCTAGACGTATGAATGAACCGCCGGGAAGATTATATAGGTTTTGGCAACCAGAAGACAAGCTAACCGAGGTCGGTACCAAATGGGCGCCGAAACCAATCAAACAGACAAAGAATTCTAGCAAGAAAATAAATTCCAGTAATAGCAACGGAACATCGCCTTATGGACGACCAGAGTAACAATAGAACTCAAATGGACGAGACTTGATAGTATCTATAGACGCTAAAAAGGATACAACAACGATAATGCAATCAATATGATAACTCTAGCGGACAAATAAGGACAATAAACTTTTCTCACCAGTCTTATAGGTCCGTAATTCTAAAACAACCAAACTCAAAGCAACAATCAGGAAGAAACACATAACATAAATGAAGTAACGAAAATTTTCAGTCTGCAGCCTCAGGGAACAATCCAGGGTACATAAGCAAGAACACGCTTAGTTCACTCGTACCGTACATTCTAATAGATTCCACATTTGGAAAAAAAACACAATTTTAATAGACACAGGATCTACAACATCAATTTATACCAGGGAAATTCCACATAAAATTAACAAAACCAAAGACTATACAAGTAAGAGATTCTAGTCGGGAGCTACCGACTAGGGAATACCCTGAACTTAAGAATCTTTGAGGTGGTAGCAGGGAGTGGGATAGGTATATATAATATTCTACAAAGCAACTTATATCATGTTTGGTGAAAGGACTAGCTCTTATTATTTACCCAATTTGATCCGAAGCGGATGTCGATATCGATTTTTTTTTTTTATTACTTGGAAGCAGGTAAGTTATCGATTATCGGAAACAAACTCGATCTGCGCAGGAACTAGGAGCACCTACATCTAAAATTTCAAGTCTCTAGCTCTTATAGGTTCTGAATCCTTGCGTTCATACATACGGACGGACGGACAGACAGACGGACGTAACCAGATCGACTCGGCTATTGATGCTGATCAGAATATATACTTTATGGGGTCAGATGCTTCCTTCACCGCCTATTTACATACATTTGCAGTTTGCACAAAAACATTATACCCTTTACCCATTTGGCAATGGGTTCAGGGTATAAAACAATAATTGACACACATACATTAAACCACATATGTATGTTAAAAATATTTGACGAATTTAAATAAGAAGACAGTTAATTTCTGTATTAAAATTCCACTCGTACTAAAGATTATTATAGGAAGAATATGTTGAAACAATTAAAAGCAAAAGTAGACCTTGACAGATCAATTCTTCCAGACACCTAAATATAATAGGAGAAAAAACAAGCAATAGTAGACGTAACAAAGAACTTTAAAAAATTCCTCTGACCTTAAAAGAGTATGCATTTGCATTCAGAGACGCAACTATGGGATGGACTGTTTTGTCTCTAACGGACTGTACTCACACAGATGCAGAAACCATCATTCACTTTAACAAGCCACTAGACGTAAAAGAACATATAGAAACCAATTATATTGAAGTTAATTATGGCCTTCCAAAGGCGGCCACTATTAAATTCAGCAATTTAAGAAAATAAATTAATTAATTCTGTTAATTACAGAAGAAAGAAAGTAACTAAAGACTCTTTGCTTAGAATTCCCAGAAATTTTATTATGAAGAAATCAACTATCTTCTACTAACAGAGTAAATCATAAATTCCAACGACAGACGAAATCCCCGATCTACACAAAACCATGGATATGGATTAAACGAAAGTTAGGAAGTTAGAAGACAAATAAGCGGAAAAACTTCTGGACCAAAAGATAATTGATACAGTCACTCCTCATGAAGTGCACCTGAATGGTTAGTACCCAAGCAGATGCATCAGGAAAGGAAATGGATATTAAAGGTAGATTTTAGAAATTAAACGAAAGACAATCAAAGATAAGTACCCAATGCCAATAATCAACGACGTTTTAGATAGAATGAGTTGAGCCAAACCTTTCAATAAAAATGAACGAGAAAGACATCCGGAATGTGGACATTTTGATTTCATAAGAATGCCATTTTGGGCTTACTGCTTCTTAACACGGTAATGGATAGTGATGTATTAGGGCGTCCGCAGGGCTTCCAGATGAACTTTACGAAATGAAGTATCGTTGGGGGAGCGTTTCTGCTCTGCACAATTTTATTAATTAGGTTTTGAAAAAAAACACGTTTTGTTCGCTTGAAGGTTATTTTCATCTGGTCTGTATTTTCAGGTACATTACAATGTATTAGTGTAAGTGAGGTTGAATTTCATGTCCCATGTACTGGTTCTGGAGTTACATGGCGGTTGGATGGCGACTGCCGGAGACACTTCTTATGTGGGTATGCCGCCGCCTTGCTTGGGTATTGCAAAAGAAAAGGAGGTCCGTTTCCCAGTCAGTGAGTGCTCTCGGAGCACGGTTGTCCTTTGTGTTCCATCGAAGTCGACAAGGAGATGGAACCAGCGGATGAAAGCGGCGCGGAGCATAGCGCTTGGGCCTTGGTGCTGCGCATTGTTTGGGATCGCTCTGGAGATCGCGATGGCATGCGACGCGCTTCTTGGAAATGAAGCAAAGGTGTGATGATCGCCCCGGCAACCTTGCGGCACTTGTCGCGCGCGGCGACAGGACTCCCGGAATGTTGGTGAGCCAGGCTGGTTGGGCGGTATTTGTTGACCAGAACTGCTCGAGTCTTTCTCTGGAGATAGCCCGCATGAACCGCTGGCACTTTCGCAGCGCGCATTGCACTCCCTCGGCATACTCGGCATCGGAACGATTCCGTTGCCCGAAGGTCGGCTCTGGATCAGCCTTGTTGTTGGCGTCGGAAACATCGAGCTGTTACGTGAAGAAGGTTGAAAAAAACATAATAGACATTACTGATGCGGCTTTTATACGGATGGGCCGCAGACCTGTCGTTCTAGGATTCTAGTCTTTACTGGAGATCCTACTGGATGGAAAATGGAGACTAGATTCTATCGGGAACAGGATCAGCTTAGAGATAGGTCTCTTGAAGACACCTCGGGCTGTTAACGTCACTCGGACTCTTTGGTCGTCATAGGATAGGTCGCTTTGGATTCGACCAAGACGCCAGTCATTAACTGGAAGATTATCTTCTTTAATATGTATTAGATCGTCCGTTGTAAGTCTCGCGTTGGATTTTGCCATTTGTTTCTTTTGTGTAATTCTCAAAGATACTCATGTTTCCAACGGAGACAGAACTGTTGTTGCAAAGCCTTCAAGCGCTGCCAGCGGTTGATGATGAACGTAGCGTTTTCGCTTGATCTCTGGCTCTGTGGCGGAAAGTAGAGGACCCCCGACTAGAAAATGATCAGGGAGTCAAGTACAGGATCGGTGCGGATCTTCCGACATTGGAGATATCGGTCTTGAATTCCAGGCATGCTTCAACTTTGGATAGGAGCGTGGCAAGCTCTTCGAAGGTGTATTTGGAGGTCGATGTAGACTTATAAAATAGATTTTTGAAACTCTTTACACCTGCCTCCCTGAGCCGCCCATGCGGTGCACTAGGAGAGGTTAAGTGCCAGGACAGTTTCTGGAGACTGTAAGTGGCCTGGAGTTAGTCTTAAGCGTTTCTACAAAATCGCTTGAGAGGACCTTGGCCGCTCCCGTGAAGGTTTTGCCGTTGTCGGAATGCATTTGACATGGGCTACCTCGTCGTGCCACAAAAATCTCGCATATGCCGCCAGGAATTTTGCTGTGGTCAGGTCAGATGTAGCTTCTAGGTGGATGGCTTTGGTGCTGAAGAACACAAAGACGCACACGAAACCTTTGTAATAAGACGAGCTCGACCTGTGTATTTTTAACATCGAAGGGGCCTGCAAAATCGACTCCTGTGGTGAACGGCCGAGAGAATGTGACTCTCTCCACAAGCAACCCATGAGCTGCGTTTGCTATTTCTTTTTCAGATGACGCAGATTTTGCAGAAAGAATGGATTGTGGACACCTTCAGCTTTGGAATCCAGTACTGTGATCGTATTAAGCGCATCATGGGCTGGTTGCCTCCATGCAAGGATATAAGATGGGTGATAGCGGTCAAGAGACGCCAGATAAACACATGTGTATGGCAGTATGATTGGATGCCGCTCATCGTAGCTGGTGTACTTCGGCCATTATTACACATGCCTCGAATAATTCCCTTACCATCTAGAAAGGGGTTCAATTTAAGAGTTTGCTGGAAGTGAGCTGTTTCTTCGTGCTCAAGCAAGTGTACTCTGACAGTATGCTTGTCTCTGAGTCAGGAGAAAGAGTCTTTCTTGATATAAGATATCTCGTTGATGTCAATTTCAATAGTTGACAGGAGCGACAATCGTTTGCAACGCTTGAAGAAGCGATATATGTATGCTAACACTCATAGGGCTCGATCGAGAAGCGCTCGAGGAAAGAAAATAGATGCGAGGGTTTACTTTAATCGTTGCTCTGTTGTCGTATCTGGGAGGGGATCTGAAGGAATGGGCCGGTTCTGGTAGGCGTAACCATTCTGGCCCGTGCCACCACAGCGCTCATTGTTGACTAACACTTGTGGTGGGGCACCTCTGCTCGCTAGGTCCGCCGGATTGTACTCGGATCGTACATGGGACCATTTGAGTCGGTGGCCTGAGTAATTTTGCGACTCTGTTTGCTACAAAGGTAGTCCCAGCGCATGGTGGCTTATGAAGCCAAGCTAGCACAATTGAGGAATCTGCATAATAGAACCAGTCGCCGCCAGCGGAAGGTAGCTGGGGACTGAGTACGCGATGAGATAACTCGGACAAGAAGTGCTGCTCGCCAGCTCTAGTCATTGGCAGAGCCGTCTTCACGGTATCTTCCAGCGTCGGAGCGACCACCGTTTTTCGCTGTTAGGAGATGTACTGAGATGCGATCTTGTATCTCAGTGCACGCTCTCATTACGGCCCCATATGCACACTGCGAAGCGTCACAAAATCCGTGGTATTGAATAGTCCCCTGTGGGCGGAATTCGACCCATCTAGGGATGCGAAGATCGCTACTGAGGCCCGGATACTCTTGCAGAAATAAATGCCACTTACTGAGAAGACTCTCAGGTAGCGGATCGTCCAGCCCAGTTCAACTGGAGCCAGATCTCCTGCATGAATATTTTTGCCTGAATAATGACTGGACCCAGCCAACCTGCTGGATCGAACAGTTTGGCAATCTGTGAAAGGACTTCACGTCTGGAGACGGACTGTTTAGGTTGTTAGCTCGGATGGAGTGAAAAGAACTCATCAGTGTCAGCTTTCCATCCGATCGAGCAAGTCTTTGCCGAACAGGCTTCTTCGATCTCTAAGTCGGCGCGAAGCAAAGTGGTCCTTAGGAATCGGTCCTGCTTGGAAGTCCTTTCGCATTTGGATGTCCATTTTCGCAAGGGGAACCCGGCAGATTCAAGGGCTTTACAGGAGTTCTGCTAGTGCTTGATCTGCCGTTGATTTCGAATGGGCTCCCGCTAGTACATCGTCATTGCCATATTGTTTGCGATAATGTGACTTGCTAAGGATAGAGCGAACGAACGTCATCCAGATAACTGATGCAGTACCCGGATTGCCAAAAGGGGAACGCAGTTAACTCCAAACGTGACTGTGCTGAGTTCGAAGTCACGAAAAGCTCGTTGTCCTTTGTTCGGAACAGAATTCTCTGATAGGGCGTGTGTTTGGGATGCACAAGTATCTGCCGATACATTTTCGTGATATCGGCATTGAAGGTATATCGGAAGAAGCGCCATCTTAAATTTGAATGGTTAAGTCGGATTGCGAACGGGCCCTGCATACTTGGCCCACATCGTTCAGACTTTTTACCATTCGGATAAGGCGGGTGGGAGGCGTTAAATACTACGCGGAGCTTGGTCGTGGTGCTGTCCAGGCTTGTGAACAGCATGGTGTGGTAGATAAAGTTATCCGCCCGCCAGCAGAGGGGACTTGTCGCATGTGGAAGCTAAGTCAGATATTCCTGGATCACACCGCATCGTACTGCTCCTTAAGGGAGGCACATTTTTTGCAGATGATTCTCATTTCGTAGAAATTGAGCTATTCTGATGGACTTGAATGGCCTAACTGGACCCGATCGGAATTCTTAAGATGGTAGTGTGACAAGTATCTATCCATTCGCATTTTGGATTCAGCGAGACTTGAGTCGAAAGGATGCGACAGATTTGGCACTGGTCTTAGAAACGGGGCCTGTAAGGATCCAGCCAGCTGAACCTTGCCCCCGAGAGTGCCACATATGTTTGGGATTGAGGAGCCATCTAACAATATGGATGGGAGGATATCGGCGCCGAAAACACGTTCCTTCTTGAGCTCCTAAAGAAAAGTCGGCCAAGTGTAATTTTGAAGTTCTTCCCACAGCGGTTTGGGGGATGGTGTGGAGGGCAAATGGCCTGCTAGCTTTTGGAAGAACATAAGCCGAGGTTTCAATATATGAACAGGGGGCTTTATCGGAGAGCCAATATTAAAATGGCAAAGTTTTGAGGTTGAGCCGAAATAGCACAAGAAAATAAACAAAGACAATCCATTTTCGGTGATCACCTGGACAAGTCGAGGGCGTTAAACATCCCTGGATTGTGCCCTGAAGCTCTTTAAGGGCGGCTCCAGACTCTTGTTGCGCTGAGGGGGAGATTGAAAAGAATTTTCAATTGACTATTGACTAATAGTCGCTTATTCTCAAATCTCTCCGTCAGGCTCGCCCACGCTGACTGAAAGCCGTCATTCGTGAGCGGGGACTTGGAGACCTTTTAACTTCGCCGCTGGTTTTTGGAATTTAGATGGAACAATTTTTCCCCTGGCGTCAATCTTGGATTAACTGCCAGCGCCGTAAACAAGTCTCGGAAAGTAGGCCAGCGTAGTTCAATCCCCACTGAAAACTTCAGTGTCGCATGGCAGGAGACTGCAACCCCTGGACATGGGAAGTTGGAGGGAAGGTTGCTCAGCTTGTTCTATTCAAATCCGTGGCTCTTTCTATTGTTTCAGTAGTTGAGCCACACATCATCATGAAGCAGTGTACGAGTAATCATAGCTTTAGCATAGCCACCAGGTCACTGCTGCTGCAAGCATAGCAGTTGAAACTTTAGAGACATAACTCGTACTTTCGCGTTCTACCTTTTCCCATAAAGTCTTAATCTGATCTCGTCGGACTTGGAGAGTGAACGGTGACACGTCACTGTCCGATGCGTCATTGATCTTCACTTCAAACTGGCCTAGTCGTTGAGTTATAGAAACGAAGTCGTTCAGTGCCATTTCGCTTGACTTCTGCATTTTTTGCGTTGTCGAACGGGTAATTTTTGGGGTAATATCCCTTATTGGAATCGGACTCACAATCTTGCGGACGGTTGTGCTGGTACTCTCGACCTTGAATTTCCCGAAAACTGCTCTAGGTGAGGTTAAAGGTCGCTTTGACTCCTTAACGGACAGTTGAGTCGTTTGTGGCTGTTTTGATCACCACCGATTGGCATACTAGGCTCTTCACAGGGAGCCAAAAATTGTAACCAGGTGAAATGTGATCAAATACAAATAATTTAAAGCAGCCGGCGAAAGCGGAATAAAATGGCACAGTGAGCGATGGAATCGAGATATCAGAATAAAATGGAATGACCGAAATGGTGTTCAATGGTGGAGTCCAACGAAATCGGAAAATGTTGTTAAATTAATTATTTTACTAATAATTTACTAAATTGATGCTTATTTAGTTTCTTTTACTTGAAAAAAATCTAATTATTTTTATTGAAACACCAGAGAAAAGGATTAATTCTCTTTTGACAAGGCGGCCGTGTAGTGGAAACGGATCGCGCAAAAATTGCTGCTTATTGCTAATTAATTGTTGAGCTCCAAAAGAAGCACGTTTATTCTAAACGCAGCTCAATGGAAAGGTTTTTTTTTTTTTTTTAACATAGAATTGTTTGTATAAATTGTTATTTTAAGAAAATTGCACGGATATTGATTTATTACGCAACTTGGAAGCGTCTTAACTTATTATTATGATTTATACATTTTTATAAGACTAAGAACGAGAAAGAAGGCTATCTTCGGCACGCCGAAGATCTAATACCTGCAGACCCAACCTTTTAATAATGCTCATAGTGCTTTCCCGTATCTAAGAAGCACAGGGAAAATAGTTAATGCCGAGTTTGGTCAAGAAGATATTTTGATAAACAAAATGTTTTTTCATACAAAAACTTAATTTTCGACACCGATCGTTCCTATGGCAGCTATATATGATATAGTGGCCCAAGCATCCAGCTGGTTTTGACATATGTGCTGCGTGCAACAGAATAAAGGGACATCTGCAAAGTTTCATTAAGACAAAAGTAATCAAAATAAGCACCATATTAAAACTGAGAGACTAGTTCGCATAGGAACAGATAGACGGACAGACGGACATGGCTATATCGACTCGGCTGTTGATGCTAATCAAGAATATATATACTTTATGGGGTCGGAGATGCCTTCGTTGCGTTACACATTTCACGACAAAATTATAATACCCTCTGCAAGGGTATAAAAAGTTATGCATATGTTTGTATTTTATTAAGTAAAGCAGCTCATGGGCGAAGTGGAAACATACAAAAATATAAAAGTTTCTAAGAATCAGTTTATCGAAAACCGATCTTGATACTTTACAACCCTGATGTTTGTTTACCTTTTGCACTTGCCAATTAATTTGTAAAAAGAAATATATAAATTTCTCTTGAAGCTGATGTGGAGGAAAAATAACAAACGATACACATATAATATGATGTGCGTGTGTGTGTATACATGCAGGTGAATTTGCACAGTGTGGTTTTAATTAAATAAATACCAGTCCGAAGCGTAAATCTTCAAGTTTGCCAACTTCTTTTTCTTTCGGGATGGATAAAGCTAGTAATGACTCTGATTCTGCTAACCTCTTTGCTAATTTTTACCAATCGACTTACTCCTCAGTCTGTCCTAACAATAATTCTTATATTTTTATTTTATTTTTATTCTTCCTTATACTATTTCTTCCTCTAGTTCTATACCTCCTCCCTATTATTTCAAACTCCTTTCCTTTTTAGCTATAAACTCTTTAAAATCTTCTTACTCTCCTGGGCCTGACAATATTCCTAGTTGGCTCTCAGGAGTGTAGTTCTTCCTTCTTTATCCATTGCAAAAGCTTTTTAATCTATCTCTTGAATCTTCTGTCTTTCATCTCTTTGGAAAGAATCTTATATCATTCCTCTCCACAAGAAGGTGGGAAAGTCTGATATACAAAATTAAAGGGGCATTGCAAAACTGTCCGCTATTCCTAAATTATTTGAAAAAATAATCACTTCGATTTGCAGCATTTCTGCAAATCAGTTGTTTCCCCTGTTCAACATGGATTCGTAAAGAATCGGTCAACTACGACCAATCTGCTTGGATTTACTTCCTTGGTAAATGATGCTTTTCTCAAAATCAAAGTGACGTAATTTATACTGACTTCAGTAAGGTGTTTGACTCTGTGCACCATGACATTTTACTTTTAAACTTGACCGAATAGGTTTCCCTCCGTCTCTTTGCTTTGGATTAATTTTTTTTTTAAAGGTAGGGGGAGTAATGCTGAGGCAGACTACCTCTAAACAGGTTCACGTTACTTCTGGTGTTCCTCAAGGTAGTCATCTTGGACTTTTACTCTTTACTCTTTTTATAAATGATCTCCCCTCTGTTAATATCACATGCCCGTGTACTCATGTATGCGGATGATGTGAAACTTATTCTATCATACCCTAATCCCTACATCATTCTCGTCCCTCGCGATTTGAACGCTATGCACTTTGGTGTTCGGCCAATCAATTGCATCTGAATTGTTCAAAGTGTATGTTTATGACATTTTATCGTACTTCACCTTATCTTATCAGTTATACAATCAACAATACCCCTTTGCAGCACTTACTAACAGTTAAGGAGCTAGGCGTTCTTTTTGATTCTAAACTCTGTTTCAATCTTCACATAGATACCATCGTTAATGAGGCAAAAGGTGTACTTGGATTCATTAAACGATGGTCTAAAGGTAACGTCCTTTTATAACGAAACTTCTGTACATCTCTCTTGTTCGCCCTATCCTTGAATACTGCTCTTGCATCTGGTCTCCTGAGTACTTAACAATAGCCAGGATCGTATTGAATCTATTGTCCTTCTACATAAGTTGATTATTAGCGATTAGATTCTCCTTTTCTGCTAGGGCGTCTTTAATTCTCTGTTCCGTCTAGACCACCAAAATTACCACCCTTATTCCTGTCTACGTGCACAACAGACTACCGCTACTGCACAATCCTTTTCGCGTGCTATGTAAAAATTATAATAGTTTGCTCGTTTTCTCTTAGAACTTTCTACCCTAATAAAATCGTTGCCTTTCAGGGATACCTTCGGGAAGTCACTGACCATTCCCAGCTCTGAGCTGGGGGCATGGCTTGCCGGACAGGCTGTAAAATTTTCCCCACCGGGTCGGTGATTTTCCCTACTTTCTCCTGGCTCTATCTACTTAACACTCTATTTATTAATTAATATACCAAACTAAGATTATCTTTAATTTTACTTAAGAACACCTTTTGTCCTACTTACACCCTTCTGCTTAGATGTAGACTAATAGCGTCACTGACAAATTTTAGCTGGTGAAAAGGGGCACAGCTGGCCATGCCCCAGCAACTAAATCACGTCGATCGGTCGGTGATGCTATTTGAGAACTGTGTTATCTAGGCTTTTAGCATATAATTCCATACCTGTATTAATATATAATCTACTGAATAATGAGGAAGACACTCGTTTTGTCGACCGATGGTAAATAAATAAATCCAATTGTATGTTTTTATGACCTTGCAGAGGGTATTATAATTTTGTCGTTAATGTAACGCAACGAAGGCATCTCCAACCCTATAAAGTATATATATTCTTGATTAGCATCAACAGCCGAGTCGATATAGCCATGTCCGTCTGTCCGTCTGTCTGTTTCTATGCGAACTAGTCTCTCAGTTTTAAAGCTATCTTAATGAAACTTTGCAGAAGTCCCTTATTCTGTTACTTAGCACATAAGTCAAAACCAACTGGATCGGACCACTATATCATGCTTACCTTCCATGGGAACGATCGGTCGAAAAAAGCTAAGTTTTGTATGAAGGAACATTTTGTTGTTTTTCAAGATATCTTGAACTCGGCATTTATTATTATTATTACTATGCTCCTCATATATATGCAAATCCCTATTAAGATCAATTACTATATCATATAGCTGCCATAGGAACGATCGGTCGAAAATTTAATTCTTGTATGAAAAAAATTTTGTTTATCAAGATATCTTGACCAAACTCGGCATTTATTAGTTTTACTAAGCTTCTCATATATATGCAAAATCCTATTAAGATCGGACCACTATATCATATATAGCTGCCAGAGGAACGATCGGTCGAAAACTAAGTTTTTATGAAAAAACATTTTGTTTATAGATATCTTGACCAAACTCGGCATTTTGTCTAGTTTTGCACTATGCTCTCCATATATATGCAAAATCCTATTAAGATCGGACCACTATATCCTTATAGCTGCCATGAACCTCGGTCGAAATTAAGTTGTATGAAAAAAACATTTTGTTTTTCAAATATCTTGACCAAACTCGGCATTTATTGGTTTGCGCTCCTCATATATGAAAAATCCAGATTAAAAGATTGGACCACTATCATATAGCTGCCATAGGAACGATCGGTCGAAAACTAGGTTTTGTCTGTGAAAAACATTTTGTTTATCAAGATATCTTGACCAAACTCGGCATTTATTAGTTTTACTAAGCTCCTCATATATATGCAAAATCCTATTATCGGGCCACTATATCATATAGCTGCCATAGGAACGATCGGTCGAAAATTAAGTTACATGAAAAAAAACATTTTTGTTTTCAAGATATCTTGACCAAACTCGGCATTTATTATTATTATTACTATGCTCCTCATATATATGCTAAAATCTTATTAAGATCAGACCCACTATATCATATAGCTGCCATAGGAACGATCGGTCGAAAATTTAATTCTTGTATGAAAAAAAAAAATTTTTTATTAAGATATCTTGACAAACTCGGCATTTATTATTATTATTACTATGCTCCTCTGATATATGAAAAAATCCTGTTAAGATCGGACCACTATATCATATAGCTGCCATAGGAACGTCGGTCGAAGAAAATTAAGTTATATGAAAAACATTTGTTTTTCAAGATATCTTGACCAAAC